>PVIJ01000129.1:270938-383084 GCA_004024925.1 Scalopus aquaticus
GTGGGAGAGAGACAATCAGTGGGGGGGGAGGGGGGGAGGAAGGAGCCGGAGGGAGGGAAGGGAAAGGGCACAAAATGGAATAGAAAAGAACACAAGGGACCATGGAGATGGATCACGGGTGAATTGGTGGTGGGCTACCCTAGGGGAATACAAAATGTAAAAGACATAAATAACAATAAAAATATATATTAAAAAAAAACAAAAAACAAACAAAAAAAAAAGATTATTTAGTGTATTTTAGTAGAGCTACCTAAGTTTATTTACCTAGCTATGTAACCAATCTCCAGAACTTTTTCATCTGCAAGGCTGAAGCTCTATACCCACTGAACAACTCATTTGCTCTTCCTCTCAACAACCGGCAAATGCCATTCAATTTTCTGTCTCAATGACTATTCTAAATATTTCATATAAATGTAATAACACATTATATAATACATTTTGCTATTTTTGTGATTAGCTTATTTCACTTAGAATAATGTCTTCAAGTTTCATCCATATTGTAGCATGTGTCAGAATCTCTTTTTTCATAAAATACATAGAGGAAATAATAGGCAAAACACTACATGACACACATCTCAGTATCACCTTTAAAGACAAGTTCCCCAAAGCAAAGAAAGTGAAGGAAAAGATAAACAACTGGGATTACATCAAACTAAAAAGTTTCTGTACAGAAAAAGAGATACTAATCAAAACAAAGAGACATCTACTGATAGGGATAAAATTTTTGTACACAATACATCTGATAAGGGACTGATTATAAAAATCTACAAAGAGCTCATATGACTCAACAAAAACAAAGTAAACAATCCAGTCAAAAGATGGGCAGAAAAGCTAAAAATACACTTCTCCAAAGAAGAAATGCAAATGACCAATAGGTCTATGAGAAAATGTCCGACATCACTTAGAATCAGGGAAATGCAAATTAAAACCACAATGAAATACCACCTTACACCAGTGAGAATGGCACACATTAAAAAAATAGACAACAACAAATGTTGGCAAGGATGTAGAGAAAAAGGAACTCTCCTACACTGCTGGTGGGGATGCAAACTGGTCCAACCACTATGGAAAACTGTGTGGAGGTTCCTCAAACTACTAAAAATGGAGCTACCATATAACCCAGCACTCCTAGGAATCTACGCAAAGGACACAAGAACATTAATTCAAAAATTAATTTGCACCGCTATGTTTATTGCAGAACTATTTACAATGTGTAATATATGGAAACAATCCAACTGCCCAAAAATAGATGACTGGATCAGGATGATGTGGTATTTATACACAATGGCATACTATTCAACAATCAAAAAGATAGACTAATGCCATTTGCAGCAACATGGATGGAGCTAAAAGGAATCATACTCAGTGAAGTAAGCCAGAAGGAAAAAAAAAATTGAATGGTTACACTTATAGGAGGAATATAGGGGATCCAAATAAGGGATCAGGAAAAACAACAAGAATAATTAATAATAATAATACTAAACAAAACTAGCAGGCAACCATAAATCAGAGATGTTCTGTGAGGGAAGGGGATGAAAAAGGATCAAAACAGGTGAGAAAAGAGCACAAGGGACTATGGTGATGGTTCACAGGTGAACTGGTGGTAAGAATTTTACAGAGAATACACAATGATGTAATGGATATAAAATATATATATACCTCCTTTTTTGAGGCTGAACAACATTCCATTGCATATATATACCACTTTGTTTATACATTTATCTGTCAGTGGACATTTACATAACTTCCACATTTTGGCTCTTGTGACTAATATTGACTATGAACATACAAATATCTGTTTGACTCTGCTTTCATTTGTGAAATGAATTTCTGTATCACATGGCAATTTTTTTATTATTTGATGAACTGTTATACTATTTTTCATAGTGACTACGTTTTAAAAAAAAATGAATTATCCTCTTTTATTCATTCTCTCATCTCCCCAACGAGACTGTGATCCCATGCTTTAGGTGGGTCTTAGGTATAAAGCTCTGTCACTACGACAAATATACTGAAATATGTTTTTTAGGTTTGCTGAATTTCTTTGTTACATGTCCAGTTTCATTAAATGATTTCTCTTGTAAATGTAAAACTTTAATCTGTCTTCTTTTTGGATGCATTTTCTGATTCTTTTAAATTTATCTAATATTTACAACTATTATCAGAAAAGAGTTGGATGAGACCACACCACCCTCCTGTCTTTGCTAGAAGTCTTTCAATGTTCATTTTTTCTGCTGTCATTATCACAATTAGAGCGATATTTTCTTATAAAAAAACAGTGTTTTTTTGTTTTTGTTTTCTCGTTGCTTTTAGCTTATGGAAATATGTATTTTTACAACCATGTTTAAGTTGGCATCAATTGTCTCTTTGATGTTAATGAGATCCAAGAACCAGTCTTTAATTACTTAATACTTCATGCATTTTATTATTTGTAACATATAGTGTTATTTTACTGACTACAGTTTTCTAATTATATACTCTGGAAATATTAAAAAAATATCTTCTTTATCTACATATCTGTCAGTGGGCAGTTAGGTTATTTTGATATCTTACTAATTGTGAATAATGCTACAAAAAAAACATTATGGTGCCTATAACTCTACAAGTTAATGATATAATGGTTTTTGAATAGATATTCAGAAGTGATATTGCTACATCACATGGTGGTTTTATCTTTATTTTTTTGAGAAAGTTACATACATCCCAAAATGGCCAGACCAAGTTAGCTTCATACCAACAATTGTATGAGGTACCTTTTTCTCTACATCCTTGTCAACACTGTTGTTACTAGTCTTTTTGATGTAAGTTAGTGTCACAAGTGTGAGATAATATCTCACTGTGGTTTTGATTTGCATTTCCCTAGTAATAAGGGATGATGAGAGAATTTTCACATGTTCCTATAGGTTGTTTGCCCTCTTTGGATAAGGGTTTATTAAGATCTTCTGTCCACCTTTTATTATTATTTTTTATTGTTGAGTAGCATGAGTTTTGTACACACCTTGAATATTAACCCTTTATTAAATGGATGATGTATAAATATTCTCTCCCATTCATTAGGCTGATTTTCTGTGTGTGTGTGTGTCGATATTTTCTTTTGCTGTAAAAAATCTTTTTAATATGATGTAGTCACAATTAATGGTGTTCTCACTATTGATTATAATATTAGTTATGGGTTTACAACATAAATTATTTACCCCTTTAAATTCTCTCTCCAAGTACAGTCACATTTTGACGAACTGGGCATTAGGACTTCAAAATATAGATTTTGGGAAGCACACATTTATATGTATATACATATACATACATACACACATATGTTACAATGCCATATTATGAATAACTTTTTTCCTCCAAACAAGATGAAAATCTATGAAATATGATCTACTTGTTCTAAGGAAAAAGGAAATTTATATTAAAATATTCCTCTCTGAACTAGCTTCTAAAAGGTGTGCGTGTGTGTGTACATAATAGTATTAAACAGACTCCCAATATACATTATGAAATAATCTGAAAACAAAACATTTGCAAGGAAAAGGTAAATTTTAAACAGAAAATAATGAACAACTTTAGTAAAACTATGCATCATTCTAATAGGAAAGTAAAATCCTGTGTACCTATATAGGACAGTTTTGAAATGCTATTGTAGTTCTAAAATACAAACTCTAATATTGTTGGATAAAATTGTATTAGTTCCATCAATTTATGCTTTGTGGTTTTACATATGGCTGGTTATGATTACTTCGTGTGGGTCATAAAAATCCAGTGTGTTTTCCAAGCAGTCAAATTGCCTGTCAGCTGCTAAAGGGGCAGAATTAATGAGAAACTTACTTTATAGTCTAAAGAATAGCAGCTGGGGTCTGTTTTAACAAGTCCCGGGAAACATACATAGAGGGCTCTTTGTGGCTAGACTTATATCCTGCCTCGTTTCTAAAAATTTCTACTTGTTGAATTGAACAGACAGGCACAAATCAAGGACACAGCAATAGCTTCATACATCATTGATTACTAGTAAAAGAATAGAGGGCAGTTTGCCACTTATTTTCCATGTCCCTCCAAGTCCTGCAGGACCACTTAGCACTGGGCATAGGGGACGAGCCTGAAAATGGGGTATCTAGGTGGATATTGTGCCCGGCACCATGCCCAGTAGTTTTTGGGGGGGGTGTGGGCCCACTCATGTGTCTGGCCCTGTCCTCTGGATATGGGAATAAGAAATATGTACTATTTCCAGGTCTCTGTCATTTTCCTTGTATCTCCCTCTCATCCCCCAGAAGATATTGAAGAGGACAGAGCTATAAGATATTCCTCAATTTTAGAAATACTGTGTGTTCCTTGCCAGTCACTGATACTATTATGTAAGTTAGGAAAAAAATTCATGTTTTCAGATTCACTGTAAACCTTAGTTAACCTGACCTAACCACTCACTCAAGATGAGAATTAGCTTATTAGGAAAACCTCCTAATACTCTAAAACAATGTCTCCCTGGGGATGAGCAGAAGAATCTGTTGAGGATGTATATGATATTTAAGATTTATTCTTTAGCACATAGTAGTTGAAAGTAAGGAAATCTTACTGCCATTTCACATGTGTCTTAATGGTAATCTATACTTAAATAAATTTACAAATTTTCTTTGGGACCAAAGTGAAAAAGAATTTTGATAAAGTAGTGGGACATGATTAAAATGTTTTAGATATCTCTGATCAAAGATCTAGCTCTAGGAGCAAAGTGAATACTTTGGAAACCTTCGTGGAGCCCCTTATATGAGCAAGATTTCCCAGCTGTGCACAGCCTAAATTGTAAACCAAATATAAAACTGTGGTTTTAAGTCACTCACTTTGGGATAATTTGCTGCATTGCAAAAGATAATGGGTAGTCTATGGTTTCATAGAAGGAATGTATTACTTAGGTGAAAGTGCAGTCAAAGTTGATTTTAAAGTTAAGATGCCTAAAAGAACTAATTATAAAAATCACATGTTATGTTGATAAAAAAGCATAATAAATATGGTGTCTTGTAATTTCCAAACTACCCTTAATAGCTAAAATTGCTTACCAAGTATGTGACTATTTGAGTTAAAGATTCCTCCTAATTTATATTCCCAAGGAACGGTTATATATATATATATATATATATATATATATATATATATATATATATATATATATCATGTATCGTCACACACACACACACACACACACACACACACACACACACACACACAAACTGTCCTCACTCTTACAGCAAGTGTAATTGAAGTGAACTTCCCTGCTCCATGACTTTGGACTTGGCCATATTACTCACTTTGGACAATGGGATATTAACCAAAATAACAAATGCTTGCATGTCTGAACTTGTCACTTATTTTGTTCCCAGATGAAATCCTAAAGGGAGACATACGAAGACTTGCCTTAGTTTACTCATTTGTCAGCATCCTAAAGCAGATCTACTCAGGTTGAGATCATCCTCTAAGTCACTTGTGATCTATAAGCACAAGGACAAACATGAGCCAGGATATTTATGGATTTTTATTGTTCAGTATTACAGTGATAGCAGCTGGCTTGTAGAAAATCTAGTAAACACATCTATATTCAAAAGCAAATTTATGCACACAGAAAAATCTATAAGACTCTGAAAAACAGAAAAAAAATATGTACTTTGTGCATTAGTACATAGTTCTTACATTATAGAACATGTTTACTGATTGCTTAATAATCTGATCTAGAAAATAGTCATAAGAGTAAATTAGCTTAGCAACCCCTATCATATATAGATTTTTCAGAATTATACCACATAGTTATCAAGCAATTACATTTTTATTATATTTTTTATATTTTAAAATTTCACACTTTTCTGGACTTTGAGTTCATAAAAACAAAAATGTTTCTAATGCAAAGATACTGTCTTTCATTGCTGTTCTCATGCAATAAGTAGACATAATGTTCTTATTCACTGACATGCCAGGTAGTTAAGTTCTTAATTCCTTTCAATTAAAATTTCAGGCTCCAAATGATATTAAATTCATTAATGATAGTAATCATGTATATATCTTTCTATATACTTTAAAATGAATTGTCCTGAAATGAATTATGTGCAAATCAATGACTTTATATTTGATAGCTGTATATGGGTGCAATCAGGATCACCTGAGATGATTCTAGAACACCATCCCACATCTACTGAGTCAGCTCCTATAGGGTTATATCCTGGCATTTGCATATTTAGCAAGTTCTCTGAGAATTCCGTAGGCACAGTACAGTTTTACAGCCATTACCCTAAATATTTATTAACATGTTTGCCTTTATTGATATATTTTGCCTTTTTATGAGAATGTTTCTCCTACTATTCCAGTCCACACATATTTAGCATATGAGTAGTTCCAAATACATTCTTCATTTTGATACCAACTCTAGTCTTAGGAAATGGATATGTAACCATCTCACACCTGTGAGAGTGTCCTATATTGAAAAGACCAAAACCAAGTGATAGTACTGCCCCTACGGAAAGCAGTATGGAGGTATCTCAAAACATTAAACATGGATCTGTCATTCAACGCAGTAATTCCACTCCTAGGTTTCTTACTCCCCAAATTTAAAAACACTAATTTGAAAGGAAGCTTGCGCTCTCATGTTTATTATAGCGCTGATAACTATAGCTAAATTATGGAAACAACCTAAGTGGCCCAGAATAGATGAGAGGGTTAAGAAGATGTGTTATATGTACACAACGGAGTACCACTCAGCAACCAAAAAAGATAAACTCATGCCATTTTCAGTAGCAGGGATGGAGTTGGAAAGGATAATGCTAAGTGAAATAAGTCTGAAGGGGAAAGATAAATACCAGATAGTGCCAATTATATGTGGAAAATGAAATACATTAATAAAGAGAACCTTAAAAATTAATCCTTGTGAGTAGATTTCAGAGCTGAAATCAAAGGAACTGGGATGGGAGGTAGAAGAAAAAGGAGGGAAGGAAGTGAGACAGGGAGGCTGATGTGGATGAGCCCCCAAATGTAAGATGTGACATGTTATGATATGAAATATGATGAACTGGGAACCGTGGCTGATATAACAAAGAATTGAAACACCACATGCAAACAGCAGTATGCTAACCAAGGAAGTTAGGCCAGCTCCTGGGGGCAAAGCTTCGAGAGTTAAACAGGCTAACTCCTGCTAGAATGAGCAGGCATGAGAAGATTTATGCAGACAGATAACAGTACACTCCTGCACAGGACAAGTCCCACATGGGTTGCCACTGGTGAAAACAACTCTGGGGTTTTTATAGCTATGCTCATGTTTTGGGTCTAGGGGATAACCGTGGTGATCACACGGTTTCTTGGTTGGTCAAGCTTGGCCAATCAGTAGCTTGATTATTTAATGGTTTCATTAACTCCTTATACTTCCTTTTATCTACTATTATATAAAGTAAACCATTAATTTTACCATTTTAATGAGAATTTTATTGAATTTCAGATTTATATGCAGTTGTAAAATAATCCATAGAATAAAGATCCCATCAACTCTTTACTCAGTTTCTCCCAATCATAACATTTTAAAATTGTAGTGTAATGTCACAATCAAGATAGTGGCATTGGCAATCATTTAATTTTATTTAGATTTTCCCACATGGAGAGTGATGAAAATCAGAACACAATACATCAAAATAAATGCCATGGTTTAGGACTATTTTAACTGAAGGACTTTGAGAAAATGGCAGGAGCAGTAAATTCATCCTGACCTTCCCTCTCCCTGACCTTGTCTCCTGAAAGAGGTCATAAAACTCTCAGGTGCCCTCTCTACCCAGAAGAAAGGGGCATCCTTATCTCTGAAGACAAAAGGAATGCCAACAAGCACCCAAGGAACAAACAAGGCTTATTAATTCCTTTTCCCCCTTCGGTTTATTACACTCCATACTCTTTGACCTACTCTATTTTTCCAGGGCTGTCTTCTCTTCATCAGACCTAGTTTTAAAGATACTCAGCTTTAACCATTTCTCCAGGTCCTGATTTCTTTATGAAGGTCCTATGTCATGCAAAATTTATATTAAATAATTTGTATGTCCTTCTATCAATCCATCTCTATCAATTTAAGTTTCAATCCAGGAGTCCTGGGTTGAAGAAAACAGTTTTCTCCTTTACAGTAGTTTAGACCCCTTTGAAAGCTTTTGAATAGAGTGGGGCTGAGATAAATGCAGTGTTTTGGCAGTAGCGCCAATAATGGACTGAGAAAGGAGTTATTTTAAAAAGTCATCAGAAAATCAGAAATTTTAGGTCAAGGGGAAAAAATAAAACTTATTCTTTAACCAAAGGAAAGTTCCTCCCAAGTACCTTAATATTCTTAAATATATAACTGAGTGAGCACCCAGCGGCTCAAAAAGTTTACTACTTGATTAAGTGCACTTTTTAAAATCTCAATATTTAATAGTTTATTTTTGGCAGAATCCAGGTCTTTAATAAATAGCAATGTTAGTTCTATGGGATAAGCTGTATTTTCAGCAAATAGACTTTTCTTGAAAAAGAGAACTTGGGAGTCAAAGTAGACTCTGCAAGGACATACCATTACAGTGTAAGAATTTCAACAGAAAATAGAAAGGAAAATCCTCTGAAATATGTTTATCAGCAAATGACCTGATCAGCTATGATCCATCACAGGCAGATCATGGTTCTGTAAATCGGCACATCCCAGGAAGCAACTTTAAATGGATTTCAGATTACTGACACTTTTTATTAAAGTTCCCTCATAACTCAGGCAAGGAAAACATAACGCCCCAAATGTTGCACCTTTTATAACTTCATAGGTTATGTTATTTAAAACAGAAAATTTCTTATTTTAGGTTCCTTTGTAAACAGCTTAAGTGACTAGGCTTAAAAAGCAGGACTGACGATTTTAAAGACTCTTTTTGAGGTTGTATGCCATTTTTAGAGGACTAAAAGCTTCCTATCATAGACTTGATCAGTCCAAGGCAGCTCACTTGATAGCCTCCTCAGTTGCTAGGCAGAATGATACAGCATACCCTGTTAAGACAGGAAGCAGTCAATGAAAAAAACAGCCCCAAGCTCACTAAAAATACATAGGGGTCTCTTTAACATTGGGAAAATAGTCATTTGTTTTTACAGAGTCATCAGCTTAGAAACCTTTGTCTTTAGGCAAAACATTTTGAAAATGATGCCTGCTTTGGGAAAAATACCCTTTATGAAATCAGATTTCCTAATTTGTACACCATGGTTGACCTCAGTTCTTTGAATAACCTTAATTGTGCATCTGAAACACATTGTTTTAAGTTGTACTAATCAGTTTTACATACTTAAGCAGCACATGCAAATTTATGTAAATCAAAATTTGCCATATAAATATCTGTTCCCTAGATTTCTTAAAAAATACAACTTCAAGCTTATTTTAGAGGTCTCCCAATAATAGTGGAAAAGAATCACCTTTGATACTTTTAATTAACCTTATAATAATAAATTGTGAGTCCTTCAATTAACTTTCACAGAAGACATGTTTCAGTCTTTGTTTCCTCAATTTTGGGATAGAATTTGATACGATTTTTTCAAACTGGTTTTGATAACCTTGCTTGCTAAATTGTCAACAGACAAGATAAAGATATCAGGAGATTCAACTAAGGTTAAATAATGTAGACATTTCTATTTCTTTATTATCACGGAACTCAAGGGTTGTTTTTCTCTTTCCAGAGAGTCAATCAAACTTTATTTATATTATAGTCTATTAAACAAAATCTCCTTAAGTAATTAAGGCAAAATTAATTCTACTGGGCTTCCCTGGTGGCGCAGTGGTTAAGCCCTGCGCTGTGGAGCTATCGGCAGCCGCAACTCGAGTTTGAGCCCCGCCAGGGAGATTCCCACATGAAGCAGCAGACCTCTCCTGCCTCGCCCGCTGCTCCCCTCAGCAGTGTATTTCCGTTGCTCTGCCTGTTCTACTCCCCACTCTGCCTCTGGTGAACCCTTTTGCCGCCCCAAGCCTCTGGCCTGTACCCCAGCTTGTATGTATAAATAAATCTTTAAAAAAAAATAATTCTACAAAAACATACAAAGAATTATCTCAGTAGGTTAATTCTGACTTAAACCTAATATCTGAAAATAGTGGTTTATGTACATAATGGGAAAACTCTTTTTTAAATAAATGTTTTAAATTTATATAACATATGGTACACCAAGAGTCTAAGATTTTCACTTCATCATTCTGTTTATTCAGCACTCACAGTGTTCACCCAAATCTTGACTATATTTATGAATTTGAGTTTATCCAGCATTTATACCTGAGGGGGATTTATAGTGCTCTGAATACAGCAGGGAATGTGTCACACACACACACACACACACACACACACACACACAGCATTGAATGACGTTATAATTTCTTAAATAATTTCAATATGAAAATACATGAGCTCAAAATAATATAGAGAATAGATTCAATAAACATCAACAATCCTTATTTACTAAAAATAATCAGTTACATGTACCTTATGGCAATTTCTGTCTTGGTTTTGAAACAGGAAGGATGGACATGCTCACCCTTGCCCACTCCCACATTCTACTCCCTTGTAACTCTGGCATTGTCCCCCTGTATTCTGCCAGAGAGCAGGACAGTGATATCGCAGACATGAATCTGCTCCCCTCCTCAATTTGTAGATGAATTAATCTACTTTCCTTCTCCTCAAAGTTTGTTTCCTTTTATTGGCTAAGAGAACCAAGACCAGCATTCAGTATCAGTTTTACATAAAACCTTTCAACTTTTCCTGCTATATCTCTCAGTCATCAAATGGTTATTTTCTACCTTTCTAATTTGCATATGGACTATAACAAATTGTGATTCATTATGTAATTAATATTTTTCATATTATTACATCTCCATCATCTTTCTGTGGTTAGTTTGACTTCAGTTTTTTTCTAGAAGTTAATCACATTTCTCCAATACAATGTCTGTTTCAGCTACTGCTAAGAGTTAGGCATCTTACTTACTGTTGTTCCTTACTTCATTAAGACATGCCATATAACTTTGAAATAAGCAAAAAGAGAAAATGGCATATACTTTCAATATCTTACTTGTTCACTATTTTACATGCATGTAAGGATGGCTTGATTCTCCAAGACAACATGTGTTTGGCTTTAGAGTTATGTGTTGATTTGTATATTTGTACTCAGTAGAAAATAGAACTTCAAAACTATGGTTTTAATGTCCTGTATAATGTAAATCATTTTATATATCATTTTATATACAATTGAACTACCCTTAAGATCCATATTTACAAATGGATCTTTCGATGGCTATATACAACTCTATCTTCAATGTCTTTGAAACCAACTTTATCAACTTACTGTTGTGTGTGTGTCTTAGTGTTTTTTAAATAATGAATTCAATAATATATCTGACATATGTCTTCTATATTTTATGAATTATGATTGGAACCTTCGGAAATACACTTTGACAACTGAGTATTCTATTTCCTTTTAAGATTCCCATTAATATAAGAAGTCCCATTAATATAAGAATAAATTCTCTTAAAGAGATTGACATGTTCTAGAAAATATTTAATCTGAAAACTAAATTCTCTCTTCCTTCTTCTCTAAACCTACCTTATGTTACTTAAACATATCACTTCCCAATTGTAATCAGCTACCAGCTTGGTGTTTATTCACTGTGATATTTTACATATCACAAGTGATTGTGTTAACTTAACCAGTCACATACTATGTGAAATAAAAGTGTCCTGTGTCCTGAAGAGCTTTTCATTTTACTCCTAATTCTTAACTGTAGCAAAAGACACATAGTTGTGACATTATCAAAAATTCAAGACAAAGGAAGGATATTGAAGATGAGTGAGAAATGTAGAAACTTTCAAAAATAATGAGAAGATTTTTAAAATCTCCTTCACTCCATATTTTATTTCTTCCCTATATCTATACTGAAGGCCAGTTTATCCATGAAGTTGAATCTCACATCCCCAATACAATGTTCTATAAACTCTACATAGTGTCATACACATTTCTTGCTGTATTTTGCATATTCTTCTTTGTAGTATAGTGATTTTTGAAGCAACTTATTGTTTCTCTCTTAGTAGATTTTTGGAAAGGAGAGAACTAGCAGAAGTTGTAAATGTTAGAGATTAAGTATATGATTTTAATATTATTCAAGTATCAGCACTTACATTTTAGCAACTGCAAAGCATGTCTTTGTCCTGTATTATAGTATTGACTTGGTTTGTATTATAGATTTCTCTTGATAATCAGGGTCCTAGATGATTTGGTTTGCAAAACCTGATACTAGATCTAGTATATGATTTAAAGTGAAGATAAAATGTATGGATTCTAGCTCTCTTTGTTTTCTACTGATCTGAAATACTTTTACATGAACTCATTGATGAATGCTCAAATGGAAAAGATACTTTGTTATATTCCATTTCAAATCATAGGTGAGCAGCTCTATTGATTTGATACATCAAGTGCAAAAGATCTACTAGAATTCAGTGTCTCAAATCATGACATTTTGCCATGGAATCTATTATTGATAATATCTGAAAATGAGCTATAAGCCAGAAGATTTTCTGCAAATGAAAGTAATTTAGTAGTACATGTTTAGGTATTTTTTTTTGGTGTGTGAGTGTGTGTGTAGTTTTTTAAGGGATGTGTTACATAAGAAGGATATAATGAGTAAGTTTTGGAGACAGAGAAATGAATTATCAAACTTAGCATCTCACTATAGCTCTCTGAGATCCCTTTTATATTAAAATTAAGAAAAATAATCAACTTGTAGTGAAATGAAATAAGAGATATGATGGCATTTTGAATACTTTCTCAGAACTCAAGTGCTGTAACTTATTGTTACAATAATTATTCATTTCTTCCTATAAAGCCAGGTACAGGAGAAATATTTTGCTATGGTTAGCTCCTTTGGTCTTCATAACAACCCTATATAATCAACTTTCTCTTCATATTCCCATTTTGCACATTCCCATTTTCCCATGTTTATTTGTTCTATTTTTTAGAATGAACAAACATTTTGAGAGGGTCAACTTTTCCAAGGCTCCACAGGGCACTGGTGAGACAGCCATAGCACAAAAACACAGCTTTCTCTAGAGTAGATTTTTAATCCTAATTTGATATTTCAAAGTAAAACTCTTTACACAATAATAGCAAGGGCAGTAAACAGTAACTTAATTGAAAACTGGTTAAAATGAGAAATCATAAAAATATTCTAAATTTATAAACATGTAAACCTACAAACATGTACATTTTGTCAATCTTAAGATCTAAGGTCCTTTTTTCCCCCTAGCACAAAGATTCTATTCAAAGACAATTTTAAGTTTTGAGTTCTTTATTTGGTGTAATGTATTAGACAAAGATTCATCTGAGTGTAGAATGTCTGTTTGGCACTGTCCAATTGAATTTTCTATGTTGATGGAAGAATTCTATATTTACACTGCTCAATTTGTTAACCACAAGCTGCATATGGCGATCAAACACAGAACATCTGAGGAAGTGAAATTTTTTTAAAGATTTATTTATTTTTGCATACAAGCTGGTGTGCAGGCCAGAGGTGTGGGGTGGCAAGAGGGTTCACCAGAGAAAGAGTGGGGAGCAGAACAGGCAGATCAAACAAAATACACTGCTGAGGGGAGAGGCAGGTGAGGCCAAAGAGGTCTGCTGCACCATGTGGGAATCTAGCTGGCAGGGCGGCCGCATGGCATCGAACTTGCGCCAACACAGCCCCTGACAGCTCCAGCTCCGCAACACTGAGCTTAACCTGTTGAACCACCAGGGAGACCCAAGAAGTGAATTTTTAATAGTACTTTATTCTAATTAACTTGAATGTGGATATGAAGAACTGTATGTGTTTAGTGGTTATTATATTGATTTGTATGGTACCAATTCCCTCCTCCATCACCAAATAGTTTAGCACTTCATTGTTCACATGTAAATTCAGTAGCAGGGGCCTCCCTGGTGGTGCAACGGGTTAAGTCTTAGCACTATGAAGCTATAGATCCCCAGTCAGCACAGCAGACCTCTCCTGTCTGGCCCTGTGCTCCCCTCAGCAGTGTACCTCGGTAGATCTGCCTGTTCTACTTCCCACTCTGTCTTTGATGAATCCTCTCACCTCCCACACCTCTGGCCTACATCCCGACTCTTGTAAGCATAAATAAAAATAAGTCTATAAATAATTTAATTAATTAATTAATTCAGTAGCAGTTAAGAGAGTTATATGACTTTAGTGGGCTATTCCAAAGCACTCAATTTTTTCATCGGCACAATTATCAAACAATTTTATTCTCCTTTTATCCTCTCAAGTTCATGTAGCAGAGCCTATATTACTTAATTGCAATAATAACTTCCAATGGTATAAGAGATTTCAAACAACGATCCTAACTCCCAGATAGCATATAACTCAAGGGGTGGAAGCACAGTGCACAGCATACTAGAGCGAGTGCAAAGAGCTTGTGTAGTCAGTGTGTTATGAGCATCAGTAAGTATGTTTTACAGCAGGAAAGAAGTGTGTATGCTATTGAGTAAATGGACAAAATGGAAGTCACTAAACCCAGCCCTACTGCTCTCTGAATATTACTGTTGCTCACACACTCTCAGCAAAAATCAAATAGATAAAATAATAGCACCACAAATTAGCCTTACATGTAAAAACATGTAAGTTCATATATGACAATGTCATAAAAAAGTGTCAATAAAAATATTACACAAAGGAAACTAATTTTTAAATTCTTTTAAAATGTCTGTTCTCTTATGCACATCTCATTTGAAAAACATTATGAGAGATAGTCTTATTCTAACTGAAGCCACACTGATAACAAAAGGGAAAAACTCCTAATGATGTGCTACATGAGAAATTCCCAATAGCTGCCTGGGGGTTGCTGTGAGGAAATGGCTGGCTTAAAATGAATCCCAGGTAGCCCCTTCCCTCCATCCTGAAAGTGCCGGCTCGTAGTTACTACACCTGCAGAAACAGGTGTAGCCAGGTTATAAAAGGCAGCTTGATTGGTAATGTGCCAGATCAAAGTACAGTGTATATTTGAAAATAGAAAAACGTCTGGAAAACAGGAGACTTAAATGAATGTGGCCCTGGGGGCAATAACAACAGATGTGCTGACAATTTATGAATATTTTACTGTAAATTCTTTCCTGTTCTACTGTTAAGTAAGGAATTACGTAGTGCCAGACACTATGCCACAGTGCCTGATGCTGACTTAGAATAACTTGGAATAAAGCGGAATTCTCTGAAAAATAAAAGTCAGAAATGTGTGCATTTGACCTGTTCATTTCAACAAGTAAAGCTGATATGTCCATACCCTGGAATGCACACATCCAGAGCACAGATACATCTTAACAGAAAATATCTCCACTAGCTATATATATACAGATACAGATATAAACATGTATATCTCTGTGTGACATACAAACTCACACCGAATTACAGATTGATGAAATTGCTTTTTGGTGATCCATTGCCTCTTTTTTTTTCTTTTACCTATTTAGTACATTTTAATAAGGTTTGCAACTCTTGAGAGAGGTGGCTCCATTTGCTTGGGGCACAGGACAGACAGGTCATTTTTAAGCTTTTCTAAACAGCTGCACTAATTAAGCTCAGTTTTTTTTGTTGTTTGTTTTTTGTTTTTTTGTTTTTAATCTAGAGCTACATAAAAATAGACTATCACAGGAGAGAATCCCCAAGCACTTCATGTCTAATAGTGGAGTCAATGTATACTCATATTGTTTACTGATACAAATTAAACTTAAATATGAAATCTGTATGACCCAAGAAAGTCATTTTATCAAATTGAAAGTGTTTGTAAATTATAGTTTTCATATTTATCTAACATAGGTGTTTGTTTAGTTGGCTGATGCTGAAAGATGAAAGGTCAAAAAAAGTCTTTGCAAAATACTCATGTGGAGATCATAGTGGTTTGAAGAAAATATAATGGCCATTACATTCAAAGAATTATCAGTTTCACCAAAACTAAATAAGGGCATCTTTGGGTAGTATATGAACTTCAAACATCAAATGTGACTCTAACAGAAGACTAATATATCTAGTAAACAGCCTCCAAATCCACAAAATATTTTCATGAAATGCTAATTCGTTTGTGCTTTTCTAAAAAGAGAGAAAATTTTGAATTGTTGAGAGGTGAGGAGTCAATACTCCAAGGTTGATAATATACAACTGACAGTTTATCAACAATAATGGCTTTCCATTATGACTATTATTTGGAGAAATATGAAAATTCATGAAGGAAGGGCTATATCTTGATGTTAACGTTAGAGTTAGAATTAAACTAACAAAACAAATCAAGGTTGAAACTACTCTGTCACCGCACAGTCATAGTGCATTGAAGGATCTGACTTTATAGTCTATCATTGCTAGTCTGAGTCATTTAAATGGAGAATTAAAAAAATCTGTGATTATCTACGCAAAAGACAGATTACGAGCAAAGAAGGATAAAAAAAATTTCAAAGAACTCCTTGGTATTGCAAACATTAATATACTGCAGAAAAATAATCCTTTCAAAATTGTTAGCTAAATTTCCTCCCATTTCAAATCCTATGCCAATCCACCCTTAGCACTCGGGAGTGTTGAGGATTAATTTTAGAGGTTTATGACAAATATTAATATTTTTAAAGGATTTACCAAAATAAGTATGTGGTCAAAATGGATTTCCCCTACACGAAGGAAAAAATTGCCACTATTTCAAATTACAGTTTTTAAATTGTATACTAAAATAAAGACTAATACACACACACACACACACACACACATATCAACGTTATTACTTGTAACAAAAACAATGACAAAACACCCAAACTCACATTTTGGTCAAAGGACTTTCCCAAAGATTGTACTCATATTCCTTTGTTCTTTTCTTTACTTTTTCTTGTTTTGCTTACAACAATAGAAATCTTACAACTTGATAAATTACATGTCAAAATACATTCTTGTTTATTGTTCAGGGACTTGGAGCTCCATTTATTTAAAATTTTTTTTCCTTTAGTTTTTATTTGTAATCACCCTAATATACTGATAAAAGAAGAAATACATATGAGTATATTAAAAATTATGGAATCTATATCATGTCATCATTTAAAATTTAAAAGTGTTTTGTATATTTTGATACACTCTTACACAGATTATTGTATAATTTGTTATACGTAAAAAATCTGTTATACAGAAAACTCTGTTAATCTTTCCTTTAAAGAATAAAACAGATTTTCCATTAGATACTTTTCTCTGTATTACAAATAACAAATATGCACAGCTTTGAAGGTAAATATTATTTAGGTAAATAAACAAGTGGACAGTCAAACAAAGAAATAGCACTAAACTCAACATTAAGTTTTACTCTTTTTCAGTTAATCTTTTAAGTCAATGAAGCATGCTACGTTGTTACAGTTTTAACTCCCCTCTCCACCAGTATTGTCTTTTAAAATATGACTGTGTGTGAGGGGCAAAGACCATATTAGGTAGGAACTTTGTGCTGACAACTCTCCTGTAGTAATCAACTCATGAATAATAAATTTACTAATCTTGAAGATAACAAAAACAAAACAATGCAAAGCAATATTTTTTTTCCAAAGGGAAGTTTGATAGGGAAGAAATAATTTGTCTTACATAAATATATTAATTAGTTACAGAAACTTGTCTAATATAATTGTTGTAGAGTCAGATCATCGTTGTGATAATAACTAGCACTAGAACAGTGGTATGAGCGATTTAGTGGGAAACAAGCTCATTTCTAGCCAAGCTGAAATACAACTAATAAAGTATTGGTGTATATTATTAAATTACAGGCATTTATGAAGTTGCAGAAATGTGTTTCAGAACCTACAAAGATTACTTCTTGTGTTAGTCACATATATAATGATCCCATGTCTTCCTCTGTAAGTTTCATTTTGAAACCTTAGGGGGAAAGTGACAGAGTAGGAACCAGATGCCTCACTGACGTTATAGAGTAGGCAAACTGCAGCTTGCAGCAATAGTTATGGGTGGGTTTAAGCAGTTGATATTTTAATTCAACAAATAGTACTTGGTATTGTTTAGGTGCCCAATACTGCACAGCACAAAATCAATTAGAATGGAAAAATACACTCCTTGTGTATGTGTGTGTGTATGCATATGTATACACACACACACACACACACACACACACACACACACACATGCAAGCAAATGCTGAGCTGCTGTTTGATCACAAATTCTAATTTGCTGTTAAGATATTTCTCTTAGTGAAATAAATCATTACGGTCTCCCTGGTGGTACAGGGGTTAAAGTCTCAACACCATCAAGCTAACTGCCAGCCACTGTGGTATGAGTTCAATCCCAGCCAGGAAGCTAACACACATGGTGCAGCAGACCTCTCCTGTCTTGCGCATTGCTCCCCTCAGCAGTGTATTTCAGTAGATCCACCTGTTCTGTTCCCAAGTCTCTTTCTGGGGAATCATCTCATTCCCTGTACCTCTGGCCTACAGCCCAGTTCTTGTATGTATAAATAAATAAATCTTTATAAAAAAGAAGTAGATCATTTAGCTTTCTATTACTATTGGGTCACAGTGGTTAGATGGGAAATAGCTAGAAACGCTGACTCAGTTTGACTTCAAGTCACTTCTTAGGAAAAGTCTGCTTGTCAAGCTTTTGAACTAATACTAGATAGACATTTATTTTCTTTTTCTTTCTTTAAAGATTTATTTTATTTTTGCATACAAGCTGGGGTGCAAGCCAGATGCGTAGGGTGGTGAGAGGGTTCACCAGAGACAGAGTGAGGAGCAGAACAGGCAGATCAAATGAAATACACTGCTGAGGGGAGCAGTGGGTGAGGCAGGAGAGGTCTGCAGCAACATGTGGGAATCTCCCTGGCTGGCATCGAACTCATGCCACAGCTGCCAACAGCTCCACAGTGCTGTGCTTAACCTGTTGCGCCACCAGGGTGGTCCCTAGATAGACATTTTCTTAGATATAACTACCTCAGCTGCTTTTAATTCCAATATCCATTTAACAAATATTTATATTGACTATGAGAAAGGGAACATGGTAGGCTCTGAGGTTGACTGAGGAGTGAGATAGATAAGATATAGCTGAGAACTAGATATTTTAAATTTCATGGTATCCACATTTAAAGGAAAAAAGTTCTCCTGATTGATTAAATTTATATCACTTTAAAATTTCATGTTCATTTAAACGCATAAACCATACATAAGAAAGTTTGAGCCAGAAGACGTTGCAATTCTAAGATAATAAGTGTCTAAATTTTATATTATTCAACCCAAGACATTTGAACACATTAATATATTCAATGCACATATTAGATGTAGAGGAGAACACAATAATAAAATAATTATTTTCAGTTTACAAAGCTTCATTTAATCCTAGCAGCAATTTCAGTTATAGATATAAATATTGAGCTTAATAGCAATTTTAATTAAATCTGTAATTGTCATGTATAGAGGCACTTGGTGAAGTTTTTTTTTCTCCTTGACTTCTATTTCTTTTTCTTATTTTTATGACTGGTCTCTAACAAGTCCTTTTTTTTTTTTTTGACCACTCTTTCAATAATAGTTTATTTTTTTAGCCAGTACCCAATATTGTAACCCAGTAAGGTGGACCTTGTTGGACCGGAGGACCATGGCCTGTACCTTCAAGGTGTTGTCTGTCCATCAGTCAGTACCAGTATTCAACACCTATTGGTTTATTGCTTTATGTGCACCTTTTTAATTGAACTTAAATGTTACAATCCTAATATGTAGTCCTCAAGAGAGAACTTTTTTTTCCCCATGAAAGGAAACTGAGCATGTGTATGAAATAGTGTGAATCTGATATCTTCTTCCCTCCTCCACACTGTCTTTTCCTTCTTTGTGATCCCCCACTTCAGTGACACTCAGTTCTACACCAATGATCTGTCAAAGAATGAGGACTAGATGTTGGTCTCTACTGTAGTCATAGTACCCTATGTCTGCTAGAGACAGAAAGGAAGTTTTGTGTGTTCCTTTTACACTTAACTTTTTTATATTAAAATTATACTTTATAGTATAATTTGTACTTTCTTTCAAGTAGATTTCAATATTCATATTCAGTGACTTGGCCAAACAGCCATCCAGGTTTCATGTTCCACTCTACACTCTGCTTTTCAAACAAAGAATGGGTGAAATCGTGACTGCCTGTGGCATATGTTGAAAAAGATATAACCACCTAGTCCTCTAACTCAAGTACAAGAAATTTAGATTGTTTACCAAGATTTAGAGAAAGAAGAAGAATTGCAAAACAGATATATTACATGTGGGAAAACATCTGCTTAGAAAAGATAAACACTGGATGGTAATATTATGACAATGTTAAGTAGGTCTTACTGAAATGCTTGAGAAAATTTTCAGTAAGTTACAAAATATTCACTTACATACTCAAAACATATTTATGCTTTCTATCTGTAAAGAATTAGTATGGCTAATGATTTGAATGCAGCAATAAACAAAATTCAAGTTGCTGACTTTCAATAGTTTATATTCTAGTAAGAAAATGTCATATATATCAATACATTATATATATGTATATATATTATATACATATATACAATTATATATATATGTGCCTTTAAAGGGCTCTGAGGACTAATTTTGACCTAGCATCTCAGCCTGGAGCAAACAACTACATCTGTTGTTTTGCCTGTATAGCATTCCTTCTCTCTTTTTTAAGTACACTGTATCAACTTTATATAACATAATTTACTTCAACTACTGCATCCACTGTCGGAAATATCTATCAGGTATTTTTACACTTTTTGGTCATAGGTTAAAAGGTACATAATAGTTAAATATGCTGGAAAATATAGAAATGATATATAATGTGTATTTTGTTATTGATGAATAAAGTATCTTTGGAAAGTATTTTATCTTCTCTCAGTGGTTGATTCAATAGCAGAGAACCCAGGTGACTAGAAAACAATGACAAGGAAGGGACTTAATTTTTTTCCTTATATGTGTTTGACCTTTGGAATTTTTCTAAAGTTTGCATACATAATTTACTTAGAAAACATAGATATGAACCCAAAACAAACAAAAAAAAAACCACAAAATCAAAACGATTGATGAAGGCTATCATGACAGAACATGACATGAGAAAACACGACAGGTTCAAATCTACAAGAGTAAGATAGTAGCTTCTGCAATTGTTGATTATACTGGACAATTTCCTATTGAAAACTTTTTAGTTACATATGTCTCAACCAAAATCTTTTATTTGAATATAGTATTCAGTAAAAAGGCACATGGAGAGATAATAGTGAACAATTGATAATTATTCTTATCAATTACTTATACTTCACTATTAATTTGGTTTGTTTGGTTTCGTAATTCATTAAATTATATCTCTGTTTAATTACCTGGGTCTCTACTTTGAGTTTCAGTGAAAAATTGAGAATGTTGGTCACCCTAAGGAACATGAGTAGTTAAGTGACAGAACCACATTCAAGACCCATGTATTTTTGATTCAATAACTATCTTGTTCAATCAGCCCACAACACCTTGAGGTCAATAGTGGAAGAGCATATGATTTGACTTTCAGACCCTATAACCCATTTCCTTTTTCCTGATCTTTGACAAATCACTTAAGTCATACATACTTCAGGTTACTTAGCCTTAAAATGTATATAAAATTCCTTACTCTTTAATTACCACCCATCTCATTGCAATCATAAAATTTAAATAAGAACATGTATGTGGAAGAACTTTGCAAACTGTAAGACTAACTGCTTGCAATGATATTATTGGTTATCAGTGTTATGATCTAGACTATGAGAACAGAAGCAAACTGAGAATAAACAAGAGTGTGGATAAAGAATGATAAATTAGGGCCTCTCTGGTGGTGCAACAGGTTAAGTTGCAGCACTATGAAGCTATCTAGAGCCACTACAGCACGAGTTCAATACCGGCCAGAGAGCTTCCCACACGGCGCAGCAGACCTCTCCTGTCTTGCCCACTGCTCCCCTCAGCAGTGTATTTCAGTCAATCTGAATCCCACTCTGTGTCTGGTGAATCCTCACCCCCCACACCTCTGGCCTACACCCAGCTCGTATGCATAAATAAATATATTTTTTAAAAATGATAAATTAAATTAGAATGTGAATGAGGCATTTTATTTTTTCACAGAGAGCAATACATAACAAGAAGGAAATATATCAAACATTTAACCATTTATTCCCTAATAAACAAGTCAATAATTGCATTGAGGTATTTAAAGAACTTGAGAATAATATTTTGTCAGTTTAAAAATACAAGCCTTCATTTTATTCAAAGCATTGAGTAAAAAGGAACATTCAGAATATAATCAAAGGCTTCACAAATTTTATAGTTAATTTGGTAGAAACAAAGTTAAGGAAAGATTGTTAACAATAATCTTTTTACTTTTTCCTCTTACTCCACATTTGGAGTGAGGAAAGTGTTACATTATAAGCATAACTGTTTTAAGGTGAAATAAGAATTCTGTCAGCAAAAGAAATGACTAGTCATTACACTTTATCCCAGGCTCTTTCAACTACAGTGCCAAAGGACCTGGAATTGCTAGGCCTGAAGGCCTGGAGACTGGGGCTGTCCTGGAACAGGAGCAGGCCCAGCTGCAGCCATCCCCTCAGGTTGGAAGGCCTGAGTTTACTGTAATGTTTGCAGCTGCAACACTTGGGGCTATAGACTCAGCTACAAAACCCTTGGGAGAAGCTTGCCTGTGTCTGGTCTTGGGCTCAGAAGTAGCTTTCTTCATATTAATCATCCAAGAACACAAGGAAGCAGTAGCAGTAGAAGGTAAGGTGGCAACAGCAAGTTACAGACCTACATTTTGACTGAAATCTGTATTTTTACCAATGACAGCCTCCCTGACAACCTCTGTCTCCTATACCCATCATCACTGAGATGGCATCAGCTACAGATTAGGAGCCTTTCTTTGGAGTATAGTGAACATTTCTCCTCAATGTGGATGTTTACCCCAGTTCTCCAGTGCTTCATCTGAATTTGAGAAAATGTTATTAGCAATGGTTATATGCAAATCGATTTCCTAATTTTACTGACTAGACATTTGGGTGTAATAATAATAGCTAGCATTTTTGAGTGCTTTTTTTTTTTCTTTTCTTTCTTTTTTTTTCTTCTTTTGTCTACTAGGCTCTATTCTAAGCCATTTGCAGGCCAGATTCATTTAACCATATGACAACTATATGAAGTAGGTAGTCACTACTTCCATTTTTCAGATGAGAAAACTGAATAAGACATAGGAAGATTAAATCAATTTACCCAAGATCATGCAGCTAATAAATTTTAGAACAAAGTTTTAAATTAATTTCATTTGACTATGGAGTTTGCAGTCTTAACCACTGTAACTGAGTGCCAATTGTTATTAGTGAAACTGTCTAATATAAAAAAAATCATACCCACTATATTGACAACAGAGAAATAGTTCCTTAATAAGAAGAAACATCACATGTAGGTGTCTCTCCATGTTGCTCACTTCATATTTTATTTTACCAAAGGTCTACTGAACAGGTTGACAAATACTTGTTGAGCTAATGTGCAAAAATAGACAACAAAGCATGCATTTTTGAAAGAATATGTTATTTGATATATTTAAAACATTAAGCAGACACATTTGCAAAACTCAAAATTTTGTCAGATATTTTTCACATTATAAATTAGCAGCCTTTCTATTTTGAATTATATATGATGGGATATCACCATGTTTTCAGTATGTAAGAGGACAGATGCCTTCAATAAGTTCTAGCCACTATGAAATACCAAGCAGAAGTTTCTGATGATTTTTGAGAAGCATTAGGCAAAATTATTTTCTCTCCTTTAAATGCTATCATATCAGTTTCTGAAGGATACTAGATTCCTTTCCCATGCCTGGGAATTATTAGGAAAGGAATTCTATTGTGTACTTTTTGCCAATCTTAAGGAAAAAAAATTACATGAAGTGAAAAATTAACTCTCTTTCATATATTATTGCATCCTTACTGTTTGAGAATCCTCTCCCCACCCCCCATTAGAGATCTCACTGAATAAAAACAATGAACATGGAGGGCAATGTCAGGTTATAATAACTTCTTGGGAAAACCTGAGGTATTTGCAAAAACTAAGTCCAATAATGTGGTAGCTGTCAGTAATGCCCAGGAAATGTCCTTCAGGGAAGTCAGTACTGTTTCTCAGAAAAATGCATGTTTTTGGATTTATTTCAAAATTATGGATTTGTTTTTATGTCTGATGCCATTTTAATTGCTACTGCAGAATATTTCTAGAGAATGAATGTCAAATACATTGGCCAATCACATTGATTAACTTGCCTTCCAAATGCCTTTATAATCTTTATGTCTTATAATCATTTATTAGAATTCTTCATTAAAATTCCAAAGAAGGCAAATAAGTAATTAGATGTGCTATTTGTTAACACTCAACCCTCAAAGAATCTATCATTTTCTGTTAAAAGGACAAAGTCCCTTTAGTTGAACGCTACTTTCTATTAAGCAAACAATAAACCTCCTTGTTTTTTTCCCAGTTCACCATTATTTTAGAGAAACTAATCTGGACAGTTTAAAAATCTGTTGTTTGACTCTGGAAAATCATTTTAAATATCTAATAAATTAAAATTGTTCATAATCATTGCTATAAACTTTTTAATATTATTTTCTCTAGATCACTGATCAATTTGTTAAAGTATTTATTAAAAGTGTATCTAATGCCAGTAATTACTGGAATTCAGAACAATGGATAATCAATTCATTAAGAATCCAACTTCTTATTCTTTAAGGAACATTTGGAATAGAATAGCAATGCCCTGCCCACATATTCTCTGACTGTCCAATCTTCAGACCCACTGCCTCATTGTTCACATAGCAATTATTACATATACCTTTAATTTTTAAGATTTTGGGCTTGTATGTCTGCTTGTAAAGTGAAAGGTAAAGGCTGAATTTGTTATTTGTTTATTCCTTTAATGTAAACTCAGTACCCAAAACGAGTCCTTGTAAAGAGTAAATCTTTTACACACACACACACTTAAGATTTATTTATTCAGCTTTATGCATAGAAGAACTGGGGTGTAGGCCAGAGGTACAGGAGGCGAGAGGATTAACCAGAGACAGAGTGGGGAGCAGGCGGACTGGCTGAAATACACTGCAGGGGGGAGCAGTGGGTGAGACAGGAGAGGTCTGCTGCACCATGTGGGTCAGCTCCCTGGCCAGGGATTAAATTCAGGCCACAGTGGTGATAGTGTGATATTATAGCCACCAGGGAGGCCCCAAAATATATTTTTTAAGAGATGCTTTACCATTATTTTTCATTACAAAGGTTCATTCTTTCAGAGTGCTTTCTAGACTTGGGAATGAATACTAAAATAACTTGTGAGACAAGATCTTGAAAAAATCTTCTTGTATTATGCTGGATCTTCCTCTACCACAGTCATCTCAGGTTGAAATAGTATTGCTGTTTTTTCCCAAGCCTCATGGCAGCTATCAGACCATGCAAGAAAGACCAACAGAAGATGTTTTTGTCTAAGTCTGGAATGTGTGCAGTGAACATTAATGTATGGATATTGGTGATCCTCTACACCTGGCACCTGTGAAACTAGAATTTTATACTAAAGAGGACACTAAAAATTTTATGCCCTTGTTGAATTTACAGTTCATCCCTAGAGGGAATGGCAAGCACATTAGTAAAATGAAGGCAGAATTTTCCAAAACATAGATTGTGTTTTTTTAAATTGTAGGAGACCCATCAAGAAAAATTTCTAAAAGGGGAATAAATCAAATTTTAAAGGTCTGAGTGTTATATAGAGAAAATGGGTTACATAATTATATGCTTTATATGGTTTTTAGAATACTGACTTGAGAAACATTTTAGACAGTTTCATAATATGTGTATTTGGATTCAGGGAAGTAATAATTTTTTGTGTATAGAAAAGGGAAAATAAGGTCAGCTGGGGCAATAAGAGTAACCAGGGAATGAATGCAGAAGAAAACTGAAGTGTGAGAAGCAGCTTGAATGTGCATTATGCTGGAACAGCTCTTTGATGCAATCACTTGGCAAGGACTACAAACCCCCCGAGAGGTAGAACACAGTTTATGTGTATGTAAAATATATATAGTTCATCTGTCTCCAATCTAGTCATGCCTTTGGCTACATATATCCATCTATGTGGTGTGAAATTAGGGTATCTCAATGGATAAGAAGAGATTCAATAATTAGTTTTGTATAGAAATTAACTTATTTAAAATATTTTTCTGACATAAAGTAAAAATATCTTTCTGAATGTATATAAATTGCACTATAGCTCTGTTTCTAGATTATTTTGAAATTTATATTTATTTATACAAGTTTTATGTTTTCATTTTAATTCTACAAGTCAAAAGGCATAATTATGAAAAAAACATATGACTTGTTAATAAAAGCAAGTTTCATGCAGACTTTAGTGAAAGCAGTCTATTCAACCTTGAATATTTATACCAAAAGAAGAAAATAGAGGGGAAAAAAGGAGGGAGTAAAGTAAAGGAGTTTGATGAGTTCACTCATCCTGGTTTTTAACTTTGGTTGTAATTATTATATTCTTAATAATAAGTGATATTTAAACTGTTACCATCCTCTTACTAATAATTATTTGCATATTTGATTCTATAATTTACAATATCCTCTACTTTTGTTCTCAATTTTATGACTTTGTGTGATATTATGGGAAATCTAGTCATGTATCATCTATAAGATACACAAAATATAGCCAAATATTCATAGGGATATATGTGCCCATTTGATTATTTTGAAGACAATAAAGGCAGAAACCTAGCCTGTATTAAATGTTTGATATATACTATACTCAATACTAAATATATTATCTGGCATATAGAATACACCAAAAAAATCACATTTTTATAAGGAATGAAAGAATGAGCACAAATTTATTAGCTATATTAGCCAGCTCCACTGAGTCTGTACACTGTATTATTCTCAGTTATGCGATACACATTTCTTCCCTGGCTTTGAATAGGAAGATTTTTTTGAGTCATTAAATGAATTAGTAGATGTCAGCATAATAATAGGAAAAGAGTTTACTAATGAGAGCTGCTGTCAAAAATTTTTGAGTGATTATCCTTAGGTGACCTACCAGCCCTGCAAGCTAATTTTCAGAGTGATGGATGTCAATCCTCTGTTGATATTGCTTTAGCTGTACTGAGAGGTTGCTTTCATGAATGAAAAGAGAGTTTGTTCTTAATATGACCTCTTTTATTCAGTCTTTGTTTATCTAGCTTTGCTTTAAAGCTGCATCTTTGTTGAGTTGTCACAGGCTTTAGTCACAGAACCCTCCACTTTAGTTAAAGGTAGCCCCACAGTAAAAAGTGTGATTTCTACAAGACTAGACCATTGGAAACTTTTAACTGCTTTCTATCAGTAAGTGAAGTCCCCCTGACAGCTGCCATTCACAAATTTATTTCCTGCAAATAGAAAATGTGGAACTTAAAAGACAATACAGCTTTGATTATTTGTATCTAATTATGTTCTAGTGGAAAGTAATGGCTGTAGAGTCTTTCCCTTTAATGGCTAATTTTAAACATTTTGTATCATAACCTCCTCAGATTAGATTCCTGACAAGGTCCAATTTTGCTGCCTCAGGGTAAAAGCTCAATTTTCCTAATATTAATTTAGACAGTTGCAGTTCCCATCTAAATAATTAGTCTCTATATGAAACTTGGGTAATAAACAAAGTTTAAAATAAATAATGAATGAATCTCTTAAGTCAATAACATTGATCTAGCATTCTCCTAAAATCAAATTGTGAAACAGCAATTTCTTTTGATTGGAATTATAGCATACAGCTAAAAAACATGATTGACATTTTATTTTTTTTTTGGTCAGTTATTAAATATAAATAAAATTTAAGGTTCTGAGTATCTCCCACACTTGCTTTAATTGTGGTTAAAGGCTATAAAAAATGTGTACATATATATACACACACACACATATTATATATACATTATAGCAAATATACAAAACAGACCATGCCAAACTATATAAATGAATATTGTTAAAACTTATAAATATTTTTTAGAAGGGTATAAACTTTAAAATATCTCTTTGAAAAAGGATGCATTTCAACTTTGCAGAGACTGAACAATTCTTAGATTAGAAAGAGTGATGACATCTTCTCTGTGGTTGTTATTTATAGTCAAAATATCTTACTCTTCCAGTTGAAATAACAGAACAATGGTCATTCTTTCCCCTTTTGGTTTCACTTGAAGGCAACATATGACTTTTCTACCTTGTAGAATTTTTTTCCTGTGTAATATGATATCAAAACGGGGTCTAGGGTTATTACCTACCTGAATCTGATATAGTTCATCCTTTCAGTAATGTGAATCTTTTCTTTTGTAACCTTTTTTGAGGTTTGTGACAGTAACATTGTGTTTATTAGCATTAAAATGAAACTATGTCAATATAATCAAGGGGGCTTCTGAGATTCAGAACTGTCAAGATGTCATATCATAATTTTTTTTAAAGATTTATTTATTGATACATACAAGCTGGGGTACAGGCCAGAGGTGTGGGGCAGCGAGAGGGTTCACCAGAGACAGAGTGGGGAGCAGAACAGGCAGATCAGAAGTACACTGCTGAGGGGAGCAGCGGGTGAGGCAGGAGAGGTCTGCCGCAACATGTGGGATTCTCCCCGGCCGGGCGTCGAACTTGCGTCGCCGCTGCCAACAGCTCCACAGCGCAGAGCTTAACCGCTGCGCCACCGGGGAGGCCCTGCTTTTGAACTTCTATCAAATGAACTGACAGCAACTTTAGGCCACACTAGCCCATAATAAAATTTGAACTTCACTGATGGTAACAATAGCGATGTATGGAGATCCATCCAATGTATTTAAATGCATGAGTTAATAAAAATTAGTCAAAATCAGAGACTGATAAGGCATTAAATCATTAGCTTGAAAACCAGTAATTACAGTAAAAATTCACTTTATCTTACCTTTCTTTTATCACTTTCGTCCCTGAGTAAGTAGATAGCAAATGAAGGACATATCTGCTTATAAGAGATTTCTGCTAATAAATTAAGAAGGAATTATAGAATTAAAATATCACTACTTTGCAAACCCCAATAAAATAATGGATCTAGGTATTAACTATCTTCAGCTGAATATATCACAAAAAAAATGAGACAAGTGAGCACTATGCGTTTCCAGGTGAAACAATGCAATCCTTCCTGCTAAAAGGTAAGAAACTAAAGCTTATCAACTCGCTGATAAGAAGGCAGAGAAACATGGTGATAGTACAAGAAATGATGAAGGCAGAGAAACATGGTGATAGTACAAAGAGTAAATAATCAGTAATATCCAGAAGGTCAAATACCCTGGGTCCATCAATGGGTTAATAGCCGGTTCTTGTATGAACAAAAAAGGGAAAGACTTGTAGATTGAAACAGATCTGAAACACATTATTTCTTAGTGACAAAGATTAAGCTGTAGTGTTCAAGCAAGAAAATCTGAGTAACAAAATTATAAATTAATATAAAGAAGTCATTGCTAGAATGATTACTCTGGTAGATACTTAGCAGGATGGAGGATTAGTTCAGACTGTAATTGGAAAGAGATACTTGCTAGGGATTTCTGGATTGACTGCTCTATTCCTTCATCTGGGTTGTGTGACCAAACCAGGACCTCAGAGAACCAGGGAGCAAATGGTTAAGACAGTCAACTGTTATAAGTGAAACCATTCGATATTTTTCTCTTTCTTTCAGGACTACAGGAAACCAAATAGGAGAGAGACACTTGGGGGGGGTTGGGGGAGGGGGAGGATAAAGGCACAAAATGGAGTAGAAAAGGACACAAGGGACCATGGAAATGGATCACGGGTTAATTGGTGGTGGGTTACCCAAGGGGAATACAAAATGTAAAAGATATAAATAACAATAAAAATATATATTAAAAAAAAAGACAGAGTCAAATGTTTGACTGATTTACTGCCAGCAAGATAGTTAAAATGCCTGATTTACTTTAAACAATAGTACAACTTCTCTGACTAACCACACATCAACCACCTCTATCTGGTTTGAAAAGCCTACTATGACAGGGAGGAACAAAGGGTATGTGCAGTTCTGACCTTAAGTGACCTAATTCCCTCCGACCCCATCAGTGTACTACACTCTCTGCCCAGGGGGCAGTTGAACTGCCGGTTTCAGAATATGTCACATATGTGGAAGCATATTCTGTGCAGATGCCTCCACGTGACCACTACTCCAACATCCAATCAACCAATACTTCTTTGTTCTAATTTTGCTCTTCCCCTTTTTAAATACCTTTCCAATCTTCTACCTTAAAAGGCAGACCTGGGAGATCCATCAGCATACTTCCTTATTCATGTTACCCATCTAACCAGGTCTAATCTGTCACACTCAAAAAGTAAGACTGAACCACAAGTTTATTTCCAAAAAAGAAGTCCTTCTATATCATGAGGCACCACCATGGAAGAATGGTAGTTAGTATACACTAAAGAATACTCTAATAAAATCATCTTCCCAAGTAGAACGTGAAGAAAGAGTATGTAGGCAGAAAGGAATACGCAGACATTTGGGTTGTGAGGAGTATGGGCAGTCAATCACAAGATTATTGATGCATTTATGGAATTGCTCTTTTCTGTGTTATCAATTTAAAATTATTTTGGGTGTTAGTCACCAGTTAGTCACATATATATCTTGCTAGAGTCCCTTTAGGCTCAGATGGTGCATTTAATTAACTTTAAAATAAGGAACCAAATCTGTTTGCCTATCCCGGCTAATTTCTTGGATTTTTTGTTAGCTTTCCAGAGAGCTGGATCACCAGATTTCAGATAATTCAAACTCTTAAAGATACATCTAAAGCACAGATGCTGAGATATATGGTCTAGGAATTTGTGTTTGCACAAATACATCAAGTGACTCCTTTAAGAATTACTCAGTATTCACAATTCCCTCTTTATTATTTCTTAGTTAATTCGCTCTTCATTATTTATTAGTTAATCATCTCTGTAAATATACTTTGAATATTTCAAGTTATAAGCATATAATCTTTATCTTATAAACTCAGGGAAAAATAAAATAAGCACAAGCTATAATTCTAGGAGATAACTAAAAATATGAAATGAAGTAAGATTGAAAGTTACTGTTTATCTCCTTAAGTCATAGTGTAAGTTGGTTTTCTTGATAAACCTTGAATTTTAAAGATCTATCTATTTAACCAGTTTTTGTAAGACATGTCATCATTTTCTCAACTGTGTTTTGCTTCTGTGCACAGATTTGTGGTTTCCATCACATTTGTCATATATATATATTATTAATATTATTCTAATTTGCTTTATAAAATTAATGAAAATGGAATTTTTCATTGTTTGCTACATTTACTAATAGTTATCACTGATGTAAATGAAAGTTATTAAATGATTTGTTTTATAAGCAATTATCTTACTAAACAATCATATATTCTATATTTAAGATATTATATTTTATAATGTTCACTACTGATTTGATTAACTGTTTTTTGAAAGATATTTAAAAATGAAGAAAGAAAAAATCCTTTTCATGAAAATTACACATACATTTTAAAGGCACATTCTAATTTTGGAATCATTTAGAATATTTCCAACTTCAAAAACAGTATGTTAGAAAGTTGGTGTCACGCAACTGAGGACATTTCTGTGTCATATATTGTAATTGTTTCAAAGTGAATTTCATGGTCATTTTTTAAGAGCATCTCATCAGCAAATAATTATATTTACTCTTGAAATTTTCTTTTCTATTTCTTTTGCAAAGTGTAGTCATCAAGGATTTTCAGAAACATGCAAGTGATGAAATTGACAGTGGCTGGTCTTATCTCTAAATTTTGTGAAAATGTTCCCCAGGTTTTCCTCTTAAATTTGCTGTAGTTACTGGAAAGTAACTGGAGAATTTTCATTCCCTGCAGAGAGTGGGGGACTGTGTGACTATAAGAAATTGACATGTGTTCTGAAAACTGTTTGGAAAAATCACTAAAATGGGAAAAGATAGGCAGTCCAGATGTGTGAAGGCCACATGGTAGAGTATTACAGTAGTCCAGATGAACATAACAGTTGCCTTTATGAAGACGGTGATGCTAAAAAGTGGTTAATTTTAAAGATATTCAGGATTTGGAGAAGAATCATAAATGTGAGGGAGATATAGGTGATAAAGCAAAGATTTTGGAGTGATGCAACTAGATAGATGATGATGTCATTTTCTAGGTTGAAAATACAACAAGAACAGCTGTGGGGTCGTGATTATGGTCAGGGTACCACTCAGTTCTTTCTTGATTTGCCTTTGAATCATGAAATGGAGGAGTCAGGAGGTAGATGAAAAACTAAGAGGACCTAAGCCAAAGCTGTGAGGGGCTTAGCTACTGTAGCTGCTGAAAGGATATAATAAAAATGCAAGAGATAGTATTAGCATACAAAGAGAAAAGGGAAACTGGGATTTGTGGCATGATGGAAGCCAAGGGAAGGTAATGGTTCTTGTAGGAAAGAATGTATCAACTGCTGCTAGTATGCAAAGAAAGAAGTGAGATGGTCTATTGTGTTTAACCTCTGGGTTCTCAGAAACTGAAGTTGAAATTGTTTTGATAAAGTAATAAGCGGAATCCAGATAAGAGTAGGTTGACTTGTAAATGGCTGGTGAGGCAATGAAAATAATGAGTTATGAGAACTCATTAAAAAGTTTGGCTATGAAGAAAACATGAATAGTAACTGAAATGGCACATTCCTGGAGACCCTGCCAAGTCATAATGAAATATTTTCAAATAATAGAGTGTTTATAGTGTCATAACTTAACATGTGTTATAATGTTATAAAGATATGAATCACATTAATAGGCTATTTTAATATTTAAATGTAAACAACTGGAGAAGGGTGAATATCTTTTTCATATTTGAATAACTTTTTTTTTTCTAGCATAGTTACCTGTAGAAAGTAGGTATACAATAAATATTCATGTGAATGAATGAAGCTCAGCATTCTGCTCATAGTTCAAAGAACAGACAGAACATCTTAAAAGTTCCTGTTTTCTAGTAACTTTGAGCTATTTTTAATTAGGAATTATCTTATTACTCTCTAAATGTGCTTTTAGTAGAATGTTCCCAAATGATTTCTAAAATAGAAATATAAATTATCATCTAGCAGTCCTTACTATTATTATTTAAAAAGACAAAATCTAACAAAACTGAACTTTGCAAAGCATTTGTCATAAATGAAAGGTACAATCACTTGTGGCAAAGAAATTTCCAAGAGTTTGGGGCTAAGTAACTGAGTATTCATATAATCTATAATGTGGTTTAAAACATTCATAAATGTATATTTCCCAATAAACTTGAACTGTGCACGTAAACAAAATGATTCTTTTAAAAACTTATAAATATGTATAGCCACATAAAAATGTACAAATCTGTGAAATATATAAAAAACACTTAAATAATCCACAGTATTTACTGTAGAGCTCAAAACAGCACCACAGTGGAATACTTCACTAATACTCCCATACAACACGGTGACAGTTTACTGGGCTGGTGCTGAACACATTTTCTGAGACTTGGTTAAGGAAATAAAATGGTCCCCAAAAGTTTTTAAAGACATATTAAAGGAAATTTATATATGTATTGGTTAACATACATGTGTGGTAACACTGGTCAACTGTGAGATCATAACTGACTTAAAAAGGCCCTAATCTGTAGTATCTTGGTGTGCTGAACATGAATATAGCCCTGAAAATTTTTATTAGCTCTTGTTTTAAAGATATTTCATATAATTCATTGTATATGTTTCACTGTGTAAATTTATCCAGTAGGACTGCAACATCCTAAATCAGCCTACAGTGATGTAACAGTGTATCACATTGCTTAATACCATCATGCACACATCATCCAGAGTTGATTGCATCGTTTTCTGATGCAATGCAACACTACTGCCAGGAGGCTGCTGAAGTAAGCTGACGTCAGCAATGCATCATAGAAAGCCCTGTTGGAAAGGTTGAGCACTGAAAATATTTCAGACTTTGTGCGAGGCAGTTTAAGCTACTGTTTCACAGAATTGTTATTATTTTATCCATTTAGGCACAATACAGAACAGTAATGCCTCGGAATTGAATTAATAGCATGGTCAATTTCTGCTCTATTTGTGGGGAAGTGACATTTGCCAACCAGAAGAAAAGCATCACTTCTCAAGTGAAGAAGGCTTATCATCTTTACTTGGGATGCAAGGCTGGTGACCAAGACAAGCCTTGGGCCCCACATATATGCTGTGCTACATGGACAACACAGCTTTCACTGTGATTAAATGGCAAAAGACCATCAATGCCGTTTGCAGTCCCCATAGTGTGGAGCGAGCCAAGCAACCACATAAGAGACCGTTACTTCTGCTTGGTTCCTCCTCTTTATGGCAGAATAACAAAGCAAAAGAAGTCGAGAATAGTCTACTCAAACATTCCGTCTGCATTGAGATGACCAGTTCAACAACTTGCTGCAGGGTGATGTGAAACAATCAAGGAATGCTTTTTGCCTAGTGTCTGCAAACTTTCCTGGGAATGTTAGGGCAGAAAACTACAAGGAACTAGTAGAAGACATGCTGATGCGGTGTCAGAAACTTGACTGCACTATATCTCTAAAGATCCACTTCCTTCATTCCCATCTGGAATTCTTCCCTGAAAACTGTGGTATGATTAGTGATGGACATGGAAAATGTTTTCATCAAGATATCGCATCAATGGACAAGGATACCAGGGAAAATAGTCCACTATAATGTTGGCTGACTAGTGCTGGGCACTCCGGAGAGATGCCCCTGAACAGCTGTACAAGAGACAAGTGAAGAAATCTAAGAAGTAGTCTATGACTTGATTTTTTACAGGTATTAACCGTAGGCCTATTACTATTGGCATGAATTTCGTGATGTAAACATCAATTAATTGCAGATTACAAAAAACTAGAGCCAAAATTAGAATTTGACTGTGATATTCGTGTTGAGCACATACAAACTGATAGGAAATGCCTAATTTTATTTCAGTGATAAGACTTTTGTAAACATTTGTTGACCAGTGTAATTGACACCATCTTATAAACATATAAAAACAAAAGATTTAATGCAGTCCTCTATAGTGTAGCTCCTTAAATTATCCAATTTTAGAATTAACTTATCACTAACCACTTGGGTAGAAATGCATGGTATTGCCTTGTTCATGTTCAGCAAAATAATGATAATATATAAAATATGTAATAATAACAATAAAATATTGTCAACAATAAATATTTATCATAACTACGGAAGATCTTCATTTCAACTTTGAATGTAGATTCACATGTTTAGGGCAATGTGAGTATTTGAAATACACTTAAAAATTTACTAAACTTAAATTTTTAAAGATGTCAGAAATGGTTTTCAAGAGAAATACATCTCCAAAGGAAAAGGAGTTGTATTTTTATTTGGATAGTTTCACCAGAAATGCAGCTATACTTTTTGATTAAGAATTTTGCACATCATATAACACCATGCCTTTAGAGGTTCTTCAAATATTGTCTAATTAATCACTCAGTTAATATTGGGCCAATGAATTTTTTTACTCGTATATAATGGCTATAGATGCTGAAAATCCAGAAATTTGAAATCTGTGTTGCTAACATGTGACTGAAAGGTACCCAGAGACCCCAAACTATTAAGGGATGCCTGCTCTAAAAGGGGACCTGCCAGATGTGTGCTCAAAGGCAAAAGAAGCAGGCTCTTAGTGTGATAGATTTGCGATAGAATTGGTGTGCATAACAAAGAAGAAAGTATATTCTTAATATAATGGAAAATCATACATTCCCTTATGGGAAAATACCTAGCCCGCTTGAAGCAGGGATATTGAGAACCAAATGCTTGCCATAAATATACTTTCTGGTTGGAACCACAATAAAAGTGGTGAGGAAAGTCTCAGGAAGCTGGGATAGAAGGGGAGAGATATAATTCAAAATGTAGCACTTAAACCATCTTGAAGTAAAGATAATAGCTGCACTGTCTCTGCCAAATACCAGAATCAGCTTTGCAAGTTGTAGCTCACCTACATGTCTCTTTGAAGCATATCTATATGGCTCACCTTGATGTGTCTCCTTCCATGTCTCTCCTCCAACTCCCCGTAGCTTCACAAGCTGGGAGCTGGAACCATGGTCCAGGCTGAATATCTAGGGGCATCTGTACAATTTGGAAAAATCCTGAACCCCAAATCCTGAACACTTGAATATCTTAAAATTATGAATAGAATGAGGAACTTGGAAGCTGGTTAAAGGGAAAAAAAAATATTGAAAGGTGACAGAGCAAGATACATAGGCCAAGGAGGTCTCCTAAATAAGAGGTTCCCTAAACAAAGGCTAGTTTCAGCTTATATAGCATTAAGACAGTGGTGGAAAGGGAGGCTGGCTGGATTCCATGAGGAGCTCTCCTCTTTATGTTCAGGATGGGACATGCACAGGAGCAGATCATACCTCTTCATATGTTGTATGCATGTTCAGAAAATGGAGGCAAATCACACTCAGAGGTGGAGATTTTAGCATTAAATGAGTCTATGGGCACCATAGGTCATTCAGCTCTCTCCTCGTTATGTTACATAGTTCAGTTTATGCTGGTTCTGGTGAGGGGTCAATGTTTCTCTGTTTCTTCAGGTTGCAAGAATTCAGTAAGCTTTAAAGATAATGTGACACGCGGTGAGCTAGGAACTTTTTGATAGGGGGAACTTTTGATGGGGGAACATCTGTATATCACTTGCCAAGGGCTGCTTTAACTATCACTTAGCTACTTAGGGATTCCAGTGTCCAGTTCCTTGTTCCTGCTCTCAAAATATAATTGGATGTCATTAATGTTCATCATTTCAAAGTATATAAAAGTGTAAGATCACCAAATGTCTAGATTGTGTCCACATTGTTGAACATTGTGGCCACTCTCTTTCTTCACTCTTCCTAAAACAAGAGTAGTCTGTAGGTCTCCTTTGCCCTCTAAAACATTTCCAATGAAAGGAAGAAGAAACCCCAACAGAGAGCAAAGGGATGTGTGTGTACAAATTTTGATTGAACCTTAATAGAAATGCACTTGTAGATTTTGTTATAGTTCTTTACACCTTAGCACTATCTTTTCAGTAATTCCTCTCACATTTGTGTTATGTTTTAGGTCTCTTTGTGTGGTTACCTGTGTCCATTATTGCTTTAATAAGTACATTATGTGAGGTGGTATTCATCACTGAAATGTCTTGGATAGCCACCCCCCACTTTTCTATTAACTCTTGTACTTTATATTTCTCTTAATAACCCATCTTACATCTGCTGCCCAGAAGGTCGAGAACTATTTGCCATTTAGAGGTATCTTAACTCTTTCTGGTCACCAGAATGAAGCAATTTATTAAACGGATTCTGGGTACTTGACACAAGTTAATGCGGTTTGAAAGAAGAGATTTGTTTCTATCTCACTCAAAGGATCAGGTCAAATAGCCTTTCTCCCTTCCATTTCCTACAATTGCTAAAGATATAATTTGGACTCGATTTTAAACTAAATCCTTGGATGGGGAGGTATGTGAGGCTGTTCAAACCAACCTCACACTACATTTTGAGCTTATGTTTTATGAGGAACAGGGTTATAACATCCTGCTCCTAGGGTTAAGCTCTCAAGATGGGAGAAAGCTTTCTCTATCAGAGACCTGAGACTTTAAACTCTTTCTCCACTCAGAGACAACTTATTCTCAATATGAACACATTTAGAAGGAGATGCAGAAGTTATTTTCACACTTAAGAACTCCTCAGTGAGCCAAAGAGGCTAGTCGAAGGTCACTCTTTTTGCTTCACTCTTAGAATTCCACATTGCTTCAACAGCAAGAAATGTATCTCCTTCCTCTCATGCTTTCTTACATTAAAATATTTTTTTTTAGTGACATCTCTAAGTACCAATATCTCCACCAAGCAAAAATTGAATTCCTATGTAATTATACTGGTATTTGATGATAAATTTCATAGTAGCCACAATACAAATTTTTCTTTATCTGGCCAATGTCTAAATCATTTAAATTGGTTACACTTTCTTCTTCCAGGTCCGTTTGTGTGATGAACAGCTTTTCTCGGCTTGTTCATTAATTAGATTATTCATCCTCAATTATTTTGTTGGATATTATAGGTTGTTACAAGAAAATATTTTGAATTTTTGTCAGAGTAGCATGTGATACGGCTAGTGAGTCATTCTAGCTCAGCATCAGAGAGGCGAACAAGTACAGGGGCTTGGGTCCAACAGCAAAGCGAAGCAGAGGTGACTTCATCGTACCAAGACAAGCAAGACAATCCCTAGCAGGTTCAGGAGTGGGGCTCTTATGTCAAAATCCTGTTGGGACCTCTGAGCCAGAGTGGAAAGAAAATGTCTTGTATATCAGTTGTCAGCCCCGCAGCAATGAATTTTGCCAAGTGGGAGTTCTCCTCCCCTCACTCCTCCTCTTACACCAGTCTCACACACAGTTGAAACCAAAAATTCAGACGAAAATAACAGTTGGAGCACATGGCAACAGGAAGTGGGAAGGAAAACTGGGCCTATTACAGGAATAGCTTTAGGAATAGTTCAACTAGGCCCGACTTGTGTTAACAACATCGGGCTGCCTGCTGGAATCGGCCGCTTTCCTCTGCACATATCGCTAACTCCACCTGAGCCAGGTGTTCTTAATTACCACTTCTGCCTGGCAGGGCACGTGGTGACTGTTTCTCACACTCACAGACACTATGTCAACCCTCTGAGCTATGGCCCAAAGAAAAAGTCTAGCAAACAAAATTCCATCTCAATGATAAAAATGCTTTCTTATTACAGACACTGTGTATCTGCCCTTCTCATTCAATGGCACTCTCTCAGTCTCTCAGATCCTGCAGTTCTGCTTTCTGGCTTGTATAAGAGGTTAATGAGGTTTAGAAATCGAACTCTAGAAAGATGGGAGGGGGACTGGGTTTAGAGACTTACTACCTCTAGTGTCCTCCCAGGCACAGGTGGGAAGGTTCATTGTTGATTTGGATAAATGGATGAAGGATCTTGGTGGCCTTGGTAGATTGGACAGGTCTTTGGTCCTGAAGCAGGGGGCTGCATATAGGCAGACCAGTGGGCAGGGAGGCTGACAGCACTGAGCCTCCCAGCCCCCAGCGATCTCAGTGCTATGGCTTCTCGTTCTTGCTCTTGTAATTCCTCTCTCTCTCTCTCTCAGCCCCGGTATCCATACGGATAGATACGCATGCCCCATGCTCTTTGGCTTCTTAGCCTGGATGTCTGTAACAATAGACATGTGCCCGTGCTCATGCCTCTCGGCCCTGGGTGTCTGTGCATGTCCTGGGCTCACGCTCCCAAGTGCTGTTTGCACCAACATGATATCACGTGTGGTTAATGAAACCTGGGTGGAAAGCAAGGTCACAGGTGGTGGCCATGAGGCTAGCAGTGGGAAGGCAGAAAAAAAGCCTAAGTAACTTCATTTTTCCTACACTATCCATTTGACAGGCTAGCTGCAGTGATAATAATTATGATCGCAAACCTTCCTCATGCCTACCCTGTATCAAGTGCTTTATTTTATCTCGAATAATCCTCACAACAAACTGGATAGATTCAAAGATAACCCCTTTTACATGGAGGAGGAAAAAATAAAGCACTAGAAGCTTAAGCATGCAGAAGGAGTGTCCTGTATACATGAATGAATAAACTGAGCAATCTGAACATTTATGAAGTACCTCAAAGTTGTCCCTGTCTTCAAAGAAATCATGTCTTGTTACCTAGAAAGAAGTATGAGAGGGAGAAAAGAAGTGAATATTGAATTCTGGAGGCCCAAGGTGACTCAAAGGAGGGCAGGCGCCATTGCCCTAGGCATACTGAATTGTGAAATCAGCTTCAGTATGATAAAGAGAGACCTACATTTGGGTAAGTCAGGGGTAGGGGAAAGGGCAATTTTAAGCATTAGGTGAGCTCTGATTCTCTAGTGCAGATATTTGATCTCTGCCCTATTTTATAGCACCTATTGCCTGTGGGTGGCCTTAGGACTAATTGTGGCCCGAAGCGGCCCTGAAGACTGGGTAAATTCTTCACAGAAGATAGGTCAGGACCAAAGATGCTGAAACGCATTCGCATTTTTCAGAGTTTTCTTTTTGGATTTGGAAACATCTACCTGTTCTATATACTCTGAAATTCATCTCTCTCTGATTCTTGTCTGTCTTTTGCTTCTGGCAATTTTTTCCCCCTTATTCTCATTTTCTGTGTCAAGTACTGACTTATAAATTAGAACTTACCTAGTTCTTTTCCTAACTGCTGACTATTCCAGGTACTGTTTTGCTGTGATTACACTTATATTCTTATTATAGAGAACATACAATTACAACTCTGCCATGATAATCAACTTATGGGTCTCACCAATATTTATCTACTGTTTCAAAATTAGTTGAAATAATTTTGTTTCTCTTATGACCATTATAATATATTATAGAATGCATTCTAGGATAACTTCTGTGACATATATTCCATGTCTGCCTGATCTATTCACATTAGTCAAGTAATTCAGCATGTGAAATGAAGAAACCCAAGCTTCAGTTACCTGAGGATAATGAAAGATAGAAATAAACTGAATGACCAACTCCTTGTCATGCTTCTTTCTTTAATAAAGATTCTCAAGGTCACAGCATCATGCCCCTCAGTAACATGTGGACCTTAAGTCATTGATACTTGGACTACTCTGACCTTTACCTTTCGTCAGAGAAAGATAGGTCCATATAACAGGACATGAATTTGCCAAGACAAATATATTTTCCATTTTTCTCCTCTCTTCCTCTTCCTCTTCCCATATCTATACACCAGAGAAATCGACTTACACTACTAGGTCTCTTCCAGCTATCATATCAGAACTACAGTAACAATTTCTCCTATTTTTTAATTGATTTAATCTTTTCCCAAGAATACAGTAGAGAAAGGAGATTTCATGATGGGTTCTAAATGCCATTTTATCTTACTTAGGAAGACACATTAAACAGATATAACTATTGTACTGGCAATGAGATATCTTTTGTTTCATAAAATGGGTCAATCAAATCATACTCACAGATAAAACTGATAATACTATACAAAGTTTTGCTTCTCTTTGAAGATTAAGACTTTCCACTATCTGTTGATTCTTTCTTCTCAATTTCTTCCTCTTTAAAATGAGGTTCATAATAGGGCCTACTTCAAAAGGTTTTTGGGAGAATGGCATAAGTTTACGAACCTATATGACTTAGACGAGTCTGGCATATTGGAAATTTGAATATTAGTAGTTTTGTTGTTGAAATTACTTATTTTGCCCCATAGCCCCAAAATTATATGTAAAAAAAAAAATCTTTAAAAAATATCCTGAACCATTCCTGATGTATTTTTGAGTACTTTTGTATAGCATTTTCCTTCGTACAAATGTTGAAGTCAGAAGAAAGTGGCTTAGTATTCCACATCTCTTATTTACTAGACGAGTGATCTTATTTACTATCTTGGATAGATATTTAGCTGCTCTAAACTTCAAGTCTTGGGGCCTCCCTGATGAGTGAGGGATTAAGTCTCAGCACTATCACCGCTACAAGCTGAGTTTGACCCCTGCCAGGAAGCTAACTTACATATGGCACAGCAGACCTCTCCTGCTTGTCCATTGCTTCCCTCAGAAGTGTATTTCAGTCAGTCTGCCTGTTCTGCACCCCACTCTATTTCTCATGAATCATCTCACCTCCCTCACCTCTGGTCTACACCCTAGTTTTTCTACACAAAATAAGTATGTAATAAAAAAATAAACTTCCAGTGTTTTGTATATAAAATTACCATATTTATCCCCAATGAACTGGGTGGTTATCAAGAGTACATGTAGACTGAATACATATGGTAATCTCTGAATATTTGGGCTATTATTATGACAGGAAGGTTCTTCAAATAAAACTGAACTCTTCCCTGAATAGTTTTACTATCCAACTTTAGAAAGAAGAATTTAAACAAGTGCAAGTCTCTGGGACTACAATGGAAAAGACACATGTTGTTAGTTTAGTTTAAAATAATGTTTTTCCTTCAAAGCATAATTATAGCTTTCCCAACACCCCCCACCCCCGTGCTCATTAGTGATAACTCATTAGTCCCCACAGATTTTGTTTGTGAGTACTGAGTCACAATTAGAAGGATCACTTGTTTCAACATACTGTCTATTTTTTTTAAAGATTTTATTTACTTATGCATATAAGAGCTGGGGTGTAGGTCAGAGGTGTGTGTGGGGGGGAGTGAGAGGATTCACCAGAGACAGAGTGGGGAGCAGAACAGGCAGATTGACTGAAATACACTGCTGAGGGGAGCAGTGGGCCAAACAGGAGAGGTCTGCTGCACCATGTGGGTTAGCTCATTGGCCAGGGATCAAGAGCTGCAGTGGCTATTGATAGCTTCACAGTGCTAAGACTTAACCCCTTGCACTACCAGGGAGGCCCTCAATATGTCATCTTTAAAATTTCACCTAATAGTAAATGAATGTGGTTCTTCTTTCTCTCTCACATAAGTGAGCACACGCGCATGCACACAAACACACACACGCACACACGCACACGCACACACACACACACACACACACACACACACCCCTTTATGTATGATGTTCTTTTTCCACTGTAATTTTATAGACATACAAGATTGTTTGAGTCTTCTTTCCAAAATATATTGTTAAAATAAAAAGGATTCATTCAGGGACAGTGAAATATTAGTGATCTGCTGTCAGTGACCTCTTGAAATAGAGATAAAAATTTTCAGCACTACTAGGAAATAGCTCCTTTCTAATTATCATGTATAAATGTGAATATGATAATTTATGTAAATCTATGGACATTTTAATAAGAATTGATAATATTTTACAAACATTAGAAGTAATAGTGACTTTTTGCTTTCAATCATATTTAGAATAAGGCTAATTACAATAAATGTGTGATTCAGTTAGTCTATAATACAACTTTAAATGTGCTTTTTTGCTTCATTTACTAAGTAGTAGACCCAGGGGTCATAGAAAATAGACTATTTTTGCTATGTAATACATCGTAAATAGTCATTTAAAACTGTTGCTTTGAATATTCAGAAAAAACACAAACATTAATTTCTATTAATATTTTTCTTCTCTGTTTAAGGAGACTCAGTTTTTCTCAGTAAGTGTTCTTTAATGTTTTTAGTTTCTTTTTTTTTTGTTAAATTGGGGGTTACAATTGAAAATCCATCCTCTCAGGTGAAGGGTGCTGAGAAAAATAAAAAAGAAAGCATACGCAACTGCAAAAGCTTAGTCTTCCAAGCCATTCACAAAGCATCAAACTAGTCATTACCCCCAAGAAATCAGCAAGACTTGAATTTGCTGAGACATAGACCAACAAAAATGTTTAATATAGAGGATAAGGGCACAAGTGAGGGGTTTGTTATGTGTTTATTACCTAAGATACTCTTTCTAGAGCAACTCACTTTAAAAGCAACAGTGAAGCTAACATTTGAGAATAATTCAAAGCAATTGAGGCATGAAGAATATCACCAAGTCACACTGTCTAGAGTATACTTGTGTTTAAAGCCACTGAGAATGTGAAAATACATTTATAACTGCATAGAATGGTGGACTCATCACTTTGTTGATAACTTTCAAAAATATCTCTGTATGTAGTTGTCCACATTTACCATACTCCTATAACAACAACAAAAACATGTGTTTTGAAAGTATAGGTTGCAGTGACATTTTATTCACTGCAATTTATTTATTTATCATATCATTTGTACATAAATTGGCTTGTTATAGCAATGACATTAGCTACTTAAAATTCTCCTGTAGGGCCTCCCTGGTGAGGCAACTGGTTAAGCGCAGTGCTGTGGAGCTGTCCGCAGCTGCGGCACTAGTTCAATGCCAGGCCGGGGAGATTCTCACATGGCACAGCAGACCTCTCCTGCCTCTCCTGCTGCTCCCCTCAGCAGTTTATTTCCATTGATCTGCCTGTTCTGCTGTCCACTCTTTCTCTGATGAACCCTCTCACCACCCCAGATCTCTGGCACCCCAGATTGTATGCATAAATAAATAAATCTTTTAAAAAAATTCTCCTGTAGTTGAATTTTTAGAGCTATATAGGGACTAATAAGAAAGCTGTGAACCACAGACTATCTGAAGAAATGCTAGAATGTGCTAAAAGATAGTTTGTTTTTAATATCAAATGTTCATTACAGGGTAACAATTTGCATTCATAAAATTTTGAATTTCATTCAAAATGAATCAAAATGAAAGAATAATAAATTTCTGATTGTTGAACTAATCTAGTTGTTCTCAAGCTTGGGAATGTTGCCTTCCAGGGGACATCTAGCCATACTGGAGTCATTGTTTGCTTGTCACCATTGGCGGAAGAGGGAAATGCAGTGTTACTGACATCTAGTGGGTAGAGACCTGAGATATGGCCTCTCACCCAGTGATTTAGCTGTCTGAAACTGTCAATACCAAGGTCAAGAAGCCATGATCCCGTGGAGCCTAATTTAATCTGAAAAAAGGAAGATGGAGGAAATTAAATTGGACATGGGAAAAATGGCTAAGGTCAGGCTTGACATCAGCTTATTCTCTATATTAATCTGTTTCCTCTTCTCAAATCTCTGTTCATAGAGAAAATGAATTACATATCTCATACTTTAAAAAACACATCAGGGGATGTTTCTGAATTAGTAGTACTTTCTTTCACTGAAAAATTATTCTAGAGATACTATCAGGGTCTTTAATACATTAGCGCAATCATTAAGAGCATGTGCCTTGGTGCCAAACAGACCTCAAATAAACATTGTCTTTGTAACTATTCTGCTTTTTGACTTTGGGGAAATAACTTATACTCCTTGAATTTCAGTTTTCTTATCTTTAAAATGGGACTAGTAATGCTTACTTCACAAAATGATATAAGGGATATAAATTGTATTAGTTATTTACAACAAAGTACCCAACTTTTTTTTTTAATTTTAGTGAAGTTACTTGGGTAATTCACCTATTTCTCTCTTTGTTATCCCACATACATATTTTATTATCCATTAATAAACATAGCCATAACAAGCTTAGCATTTGTTAGTTACACTGTACTATGATACCATAGGTACACCCTACCAGCCACTTAAGTCTTGACTGCTTTCTCTTTCATAGTTCAAAATCTAAGCACTGAAGCACTGAACCTAAGTCCCTACCTGTTCAAGTGTCACAAATGCCTACCTTAAAAACATGAAATTATTATTTTTTCTTTCTCTATCTGGTGTGAAACAGTAAAATTCTCTGATGTGTTTTGGAAACAGATCTGCAGATAGTTGTGCATTAAACCCAGAATGGGAATAAATTATCAACAAATGGTAAAGAAATGAAATTTTCACTGGGGTATGTGAGACAATTGTTCATCCATACATATTTTCCTAAAAAGAAATGCTTATCACTTATATCATTTAGAAATGTATTTAAGAGTTAACTGGTCAAATTAATGCCTCCTTCCTTTTTTCCCCCCAAAATAATCAGTGGTATTTCTTGAATGTAATTTAGTAGATAAACATAATAAATGTTAGAGACAAAAACTATGGGAAAGAAAAGATACTACTTATAAAAAAGTGACCAAAAGAAATTAAAATATTTAACTTTGAGCTTCAGTTGTCTGTATTCATATAACCTAAATTGGATAATAAACAATAAAATTGAAATAACTTAATTATTAAACTACTTTAAGTAGATATTTCAAGTGAAAGTTTATTGGATTTAAATGTTTAGATAATTAAATTGTATTCATTGGTATAAAAACCAAAGCCATAATTAATCAATGATATCTAGAAATTTTCATTTTTTTTTCCATTGGGGTAACATCATCACTTACCATTAGAGAAACGTAATCAAAGCCACAATAAGATACTGCCTCACACCTATTGAAATGATCATAATCAAATAGAAATTCTTATTTGAGTGAGTTTATCACATTATTCCATAGAAATTTTTTCCACATAGGAGTTTTTGACTATCATTTTAAAATTACTTCCAAATACTTAATCTAGAATATAAAATAGCACCAAAAAGATTTTTTTGATACTCATGAACTAGGGTGATAATTGACAAATTAGTATTATGCAGACATCAAACAATGAACCAATGGAACAACCAATCAGAATGAAAGCAGTGGGGGAAATCCAGTAGAACCACATTAATGCAAGCTGGCTGAATATCAGCTTTGCATATGGACTTAAAACACAGGGCTATTAATATATACATTCATATTTTGTCTAGACTATCATTCTCAAAAATTTTGCAGGATTATAATAAAACTTATTAGTTTCTGTTGATACATGTTTCATAGAACTGGAAGAAAAATAATTAGTGAAATGCCAAAGTAGTGAAGATTATTGCATGTAAGGAATGTGGTAAAAATTTCAGAGCTTAACCAACAAATTTTTATCTAATTACATTATTCTGTTTTAATAGGAAGTTACACAAATGTCAGACATTAAATCCAAGACAAATGTCAAATGGAATCCTACACCTATGCAGTAATATCCCAGGCATCTACATATTTTTTAGCTGATCATTAGCAATTAGGAACATTTCTCCGTCCATCTATTTGTTCTACTGATCTTTCCCAGGTAATTTTTCAGTTCTCTCAATGCATTGGCTTGAAGTTAAAATGCTATTGGCTTTTCATTTTGCAGCCATTTCATTAGGGTTTTAGCCTCACTGAGCCCACTAAAATTGCTGCTGTACATTTGGGTTATGTTTACCCATGTGAGGTAAAGTGGAGCACCGGGCAACCACTTGTAATTCAGGCCCAAGAAACTCTTTTTGCCTGAAATATTTAAATAGTTGAGACTAAGTGTTTTCTCTGCTTGAATTACAAGAATTACTTCAATTCTCCACTTCAGTTTAAGTGAAGCAGTCAAGCCCATTTGAGCATGTTTCCTAGCCAGAACTGTTTCCTAGAGCTGTTGTAAAAGCAGGAAAACTATAGTTCTTAGCACATCTCTGTATTGAATCCACATGACCAGTCAGTTAGATAGGGAAAAAAGTTTCTTATTTAGTTCAGTACTCACTCTATTATGATAAGAGAGGGAGCATCTATTGGCTGGGATTGTAACCTAGAGAATCCTGACCCCAGAGCTCATGTTCCTTTGAACATCTTAGCACCTATAGGACCAATGCTAACAGAGCGAGAAAGGTGATAGCATCCGATCATTGATGGCTTGTTCCCACTGGTCCCACACTGCAGCAAAAGCATAATTTCCAGATACAGCATTGTCTAAGTATATAGCACAGGACAGTGCAAAGGTCACAGTGACATAGTGGAGTGCCAAGCAGGACCAAAATTCTAGAAGATGGAAACAATTCCAACAAAACAGTTCCCACAATTGAATTATCAGACAAAATGGACGGTATGAAAATGTTTCTAAACCATAGATGCATTACCTTCTATTGTATTTAACCAGGACTGCCTAGCCCACAGTGATATTCAGTCAGACCCCTCTCACCATGATTTCTTCTCACTACATCACTCAAATAGATGTGTGGGGCTATGACAGTTTTGGCACCAACAGAGTTTAAGAACTATATGTATACTTAAGTGGTAAAATATTAAGTTCAGATTTCTTTGCCTTTCTGCAAGACATTTACATAAAACCGCGAATAGTTTGTAGCTTGAGAATTAAATGTATATAGTTTACGCATGCTGAATAGTATGTGGCTCTTCATTACCATGTGTGAACTTGCGTGGATGTGTGTTCATGTTATCCTCTTTGTATAGATTTTACTAATAGGTAACTTTAACAACTTCAACTTCTAAGACATTAATTTGGAAAGAGTGTGGTTGTAATTCCCTGGTCCATATCTGAAAGTGGTCTGTAGTTCAAGAGACTCGAGTAAGTGCTATCATGTCATCAATTAGGTTAAAGAAAGGAAGTATTTGGTATGCACTGCTCCTCTTTATCTGATGGATATGATAGCCCTTCTTGATAAACTTGGACATAACATCAAGAAGCTCCAAAAGCAGTTACTAAGAATTGCAATGTAACCTGGAGCCTATTCACCAGCCAAAGAAGAAAAAAAGAAGAAAGAAGGAGGAGAAGGAGGAAGTGGAAGGCAGAAGAGGAGAAGGAGGAAGAAGAAAACAATTATAGTAATAACAATGAATTTAAAATCTCAAATAATAAAAAAGCATAAATAAAAATCATTTCAGCAAGTAATTATATCATGACCAAAGAACAGTCTAGACTACAACAGCACCAGCAAAAGAATAACCACTTGAAGCTACAAGTCTCTTAGTGTTTCACTTTCTCAAAACCTTTAAGATTAGATATCTGGTGGGATCTCAACCATACATTTGCCTGTAGACAGGATGACTATACAATAATATTTCATGATATAGGAGCATTTGAAAATCACAGCTTTGAATTATAATTTTGTGTTTATTCATCTTAGATTGCTACATGGCAAGTCTCTTGAAAATAGAAGCCATATTCTTCATAACTGTCCTTTAGATTTTTTTTGCAACTAATGATTTTCTATTAAAATAACTGAATATAATTCTCTGATCATCAAAACATTCTTTAATCCATGTTAAAGTGCTAGATTTTCTATAGAGATCTTTGTTGAGATCTAAAAATATTTGTGTATTCATCTGGTTTATAAAATTAATATCAACAGAATCTAAAGCTCCTTATACCTGACATTCCCACCACTAATGACTTCTAAAATAGATGCACGAACTTTGCATATGAATTTCAACTATTGCTAGACAGTCCCATTTTCAGTCTTTAGATAGCACAATCCAGTTTAATGTCAAAGGTTAAATATTTCATCTACTTTTATTCTATGATTTGATGGTGAGTTCTATTTTTAATGTTAGAGTGTGTAAATAAACCTGTTACAAAGGAGGTTTAGTCATCCCTTAATGGTGAATATGTGACAGGTGAATATGTGATTGATTCATTCAATTAAAATATATGGAAGCATGCTGAATACAGCCAAAGATTCCATCTTGTATTTCAAATGTGTTACTACAATGCATTCTCATTTTTAAAAAATCATTGTGATTTGATTCTTTCAAAATGGATTATACAAATTGGAGACTCTTTCGTTCTATCTATTCAGCATCTACCTTCCAAATTTCGATAACCTCAAGTATTACTTTAATTTTTTCCCCTCTAAATAATTTCTGAGAGCCAGTTATCTGGAGAAGTGGATATGAAGAAGATTTCATCAGTGATTGAGTTTGTTTTATAAGCTTGAGATTCCCTTTTCCTCTTTTAACTTAATTTGATTTGGCTAGGTATACTTCCTGGTCATGAAATAATCATCAGAATAAATTAGGAAACAACTCATTATGGTCATAATAAGCCTTTGACTTAATTCTCTCTTCTACTACCATGCATTATTTTTCTAAATCTCCCCTTTCTTGAGATGATTATTTTTTCAAAGTCTCAAGAGATCACAAATTCTTACTAAAAGAAATTAATTCCTTATAGAGAAAAAGTAGAGGGAAACTGATATTTTCCTCTACTATTTAGAAGCCAGTGGGAAGACTGCTTTCAACAAGCACAGCCCTATAATAAAGTACTGTCATGAATCACCAGACTTACTTCCAATTTATGTTCTCTCCTCTTTCTCAGCTAAATCCTCACTGAGCACTATTCATACAGCTCAGGCAACACCCAGGTTCTGAAAAACAATTACAGAGAAAAGGAGTGCTTTCTCTCCTTTTCCTTCACTACCTACTCTCCTGTTTAGGTATTTTCTAGGTAGGGCCAATCATTTGTTAGTATTGGTGTTCATCCCTAGGGAAACTTCCATTATTTTTTCAAGGATCAGTTCTCCTTTTCCCATTTTGATAACTTCCCAATGTCTGCCTGGTAAGGGGCATAGCCTCTCGCCACCCATCATTCCTCATCATTCCATTCCCCATCTATGGATACCAATAAGTAACTTCTACAGAAGACCATCTCCTACATTGGTCTTTTCAAGGTTCCTCATGTGTGGCTTCTTTATTGTTTTCTAGAGAAGGCATGCACACTCTCTGTGTATGGGCAGCTGGCTTGCACTGCCACCCATCTACCATCACAGACAAATGTTACAACTCTCTTTTCCTCAGATTACTCTAGTCATATGTTAGTCACCAGTCTCTGTAATCCATACATTCTGGAATTTCTCCTCCCACGACTCAAAGAAGAAGGTGGAGGCCCTCTCTTCTTTATTACAAGGTCATATGGAGAAACACATAGCTCTCTGAAGACTGTCTTCAAAGAAATATTTACTCCCAGGATTCTCTCTCCTGATAAACCTGTCATTTTATTTCATGTAAGGTTGAAGGTGATGAGAATTTATGGTGATACTTTACTTTCGGGCTATATTCTAAGGTCCAGTATCTAGTTATTCTCTTGACTATGTGTTTGAAATCAATTGCCCTCAGATATTGAGACCTGATCAAAAATCCAGGTCAAGGAAAATATCTGTTTGGCACTTGTTACACAATCAGTAAAAGGAAGTCCAAAGAAGCATAACATTGTTCATTTTACATTAAACATTATGTGTCATTATCATTATTAAAATATGGAGAGGGCTCTTCATTAGCACTAGTTTTGGGGTTCCAGAAATAAATTAACAAACCACAGTTCAAACCTCATTCAGAGGTATATTGGATAAAATAGTAAGAATGGAAAATCAGACACAACAGATATTTGATTCATATTAATTCTACAGATTAAACAATTAAATGTCATATAAATGGCCTCACCTGGTAGCCCTATAGTCTCAGCCCTATCACTGCTAAGGCTTGAGTTTGATCCCTGGCTAACCCACATATGGTGCAACCTGCATATGGGCAACACCTCTGCTATCTCGCTTGCTGCTTTTCTTAGCACTGTATTTCAGTAAATCTACCTGTTCTGTTCTGCTTGCCACTCTGTCTCTGGTGAATCCGCTCACTCCCCTCTCCCCCACACCTCTGCCCAACACCCATTTCTACATACACACACACACACACACACACACACACACACACACACACACACTCAAACAACATGCATATCTCTGTTCAGATTTCTTATGGGAAAATTACATAACTTCTGTTATGGAAATTTCAAGCACATGCACACAAAACAGAATAGCACAACAAACCTCTATGTAATCAGTTTTAATAAATTATCAATTTTCTGCCAATATTGTTTGATCTGTAACTTCCTGTACTACCCATCGTCTCACTTGATTATTTTTTAGGTAAAATGTTCATACTTTGAAATATGATGCATGTGAAAAAATTCATACATCAATGGAACCCACTTCCTAAATCATCAATGTTTCTAAAAAGATACTTTTAGTGTAAAGATTAAGTTAATAAGCTTTAAACTGGTTTGAAATTCTATTTCAATTTCTTCAGATAAATCAAGAAACTTATTTGATGCCTGACAATAAATTCAATAAAACCTATTGTTTGTAGGCAATTTTAAATGTTGACTGAGACTGTGAGAATTAACAAATAATCTTCTTTATATAGCTCAGTGCTGAGTAGGCTTAAAAACCTATGCCTCCAGAATGCAATGTAATTATAAGACATGATTACACCTGATTATAATCAATCAGCATAGTCTTAAGTGTAATTTATATTGCTGCAGCTGTGGTTAGATTAAATCATCACATAAGATACAATTTCCACTAGATATGTGAAATTATTTGAACAAACCAAAATATAGTAAACTGATAATACTATAAATGCATAGTAAATTTTGACAATTGCATAATATTTTAGGACTTTATCATAAAATAAGTTCTCCCCCCTCAGAGGTTAGTCTTCACTTGAATAACAAAACTGTTGTTTCACCAAATTTGGAAGATTGACTTCTCCCTTTGGTTCTGTTTGTGCTAATATTTTATGTGTCCTATGTAGTGTAATTGATATTATATTTAAAAAGAATACTCTACCAAACTCATGAAGCTAGATTTTTTTTTCAAGAGGAAACAAGAGACTTCTAATTAATTGTTCCCTATTTCTATAATAAAGTAATTTTAATCTTAGCTTAAAATTGAAACTCAGATTCATTAAATGTGTATCAGACAAGACTAGAACTGATGAGTTAGGTACAACCCTACTTCTCAGTATGCTACAAGTAGAACTACTAGACAATAAAGGATATACATTTAGACACTTTGAATACTCACAATTTAAAAAATTTATCAGGTATACAGCTCCTGAAATTATAAGGTTTTGTAAAACAATGGCAAGTCAATGGCATTCAAAATGAAAGTGACTTCTAGAATAATAGGCAGGAGACAGGGTAAAACAGCCCCATTTTAGCACTTACATCAATTGTCTATTTATTAGCCTTTGCTTATAAAATTGATTCCTCTGAGGTTTAATCACTTCAGAGATGAAAGAGGGGATATATTTGTCTTTTGTCAAGCATAGAGTTTCTATGAGGATCAAATGATATAATTAATAAAAAAGTTTTTTGATGTCAGTTAAAAAGTAGTGATATCATTCTTAAATGATCTGTTGATTTGCTGTAATGGAATTCATGTTGTTCCTTGAGCCAAAAGTTGTTGCAAAACTAACACATATATTAAAATTTCAACAAAGAATTTTCTCTACATAATTTCTCTTCTGAGAATAATATAATTAACATTACCTTTCTTGTTTTTTAATTACTCTGTGGAAAGGATTTTTTGGTATATGGTAATTTAATTAACAAATAAGTAACCCAAAAATGAGGGAAGATTAACTTTGGCAGCACATAGTGAAGCTGTTTCGCTAAAATACAAGCTTATGAAGCTGTTCACTGCTAAATAAGAAAATATATTTCAGTGACCTAAAATCTGAAAAAAAAATATTACTATCAAAGTTAAAATTCTTTAATATTTTTTGCAGACTCACAAATCATTACTAAATTAAAAATCAATGACTATTTTTTCTATTTTTTTCTTTTAAACTTTTGTCATTGAAAAAGATACTTTATAGCAGCCAGATCTTCCTTTGGCATTGATAGTTTTAATGCACACTTGATACTTTTTAATGTTTCAAAAGGAACAGCTCTTTTTCTGAATTAATAAAGTATCAAACCTCTAAACATAAAAACTAAGCCTTTACAAAAAAAAAAAAAAAAAGGTAATATTGATTTGGGATACTGATTACATTTAAAAAGCATGGAAACCAGGTCTCACTAGGCTACAACACAGGGATTCTAATTTAAAATCAAACTCATGAACTATTGATATACCCCCAGGTACATAGTAAGTTTATATGGAATGAAAAAGATTGGTGGAAACAAAGCACAGATAGTAAATATAGACTCTACAGAGGCCATCTGTCAGTAGATATTAAAAAATTACCTGTATTTTCATAAATATTTGATCTTCACCTATTTCACAGAACTATTATGTTCTTCAAATAAAGAATACAAAATAATTCCATTCAAAGGCTACACTGCTTGATAAAAGTGAACTTAAATGTAAGTTATTTTTCAAACTTTGTTGCCAAATATTTTCCTTTGTAGTGAAGGCGCATAAAAATCCTAGCTCAAGCATCTTATTAAACAAGGGTATCTAAGAAAAACTCACCCTGTGACTGGATAAGCAGAAGGTGAGAGCCAGCAGGAGCAGGGGCGGTCCTCAGTGACTGTGGTGCATGCACTTCTCCAGGTATTTCTTTCCTCACCAGTTTCATGTGAACAGAGGCTAACATGCAGCTGCAGACACAAGTGGAAACAGGTGTTTCAACTAAAGGCCAATTTATGGTCACTCCTCTTTCCCATCACCATCAAGTCTTTATATCCTTCCAAATCACCATCTCAAAGTACATGAGTGCAAAGAGGTACAATGAGAAAGATTAAGCATTTTCTCAGATGGATGAGGTCACCCATAAAGACAAGTTAAATTAGGCGGAACACAGAGATAGCATGAATTATGGAATCGCTGTTCCCCATCTTCTGAGGAACACAAGGAGAAGTTAAGATAGTTATAGAAAATAATGAGGTGTTTTTATATATTCCTAACCACATATTTTATACTTAGCTGAAATATTACTGGGCTTTGCCAGCATGTTTATTTTCCTACTTCCAAAACAATGATTCTAGACTATTTCTCTCTTTCTCAACGTTCTTTGTTCTATTATTTCCCCATAATCCCTCTAATTTCTTCTCTACCACCTCTCTTGCCCCACCCTCAATCCAATTCTCCCTTCTGACTTACTGACTTTACTATTTTAAGGTTGCCAGATTTAGAAAATAAAATGACCTGATGCCAGTTTAAATTTGAATTGTGTATAAAACCAAGGAATGACTTTTTAAATATAAGTTATTTCCAAATACTGAACAGAACTTAGACTACACATTTTTCTATGTTTATCTGAAATTCAGAGTTAACAGGGTGACTTGTATTTTATTGGTAAAAACATACAATTTCCCATTTATACATTTTGAGATATTTTTTTCTCCCTGAATTATTCAAACAATTAAAAGAAACACTCTTTTTGTGGAATATACATTGTTTTACTTTCTTTTTAAATTATCCTAATAAGAAAAAATAAAAGGTCTTTAAATACGCTAACCTCTGGATTTAAATACACATGTGGGGAACTTTTTCAATGCCTGTGAAATTAAGATTCACACTTTGATTTTCTATACAAAAGCTAGGTCAGTAGGCCTCCCTGTGGCTATTTTGCAAACATAATACTAACTCAACTCCAATTAAGATAAAGAGAATTCTTTTGATAGAAATTCAGGCTAGATTTTAAAAGACTCAAAATCCATTATATGCTTCATCACTCCTACTTGAGGTGAACATAAAAGTCACTTCATAGCAACCCCAATGCCCATTCCATTTTAGTTCTGCCTAATTATCATACTTAACATTAAACCCTAAGCTAAGTTAATGATACAGTGTTTTGGTTATCTATACTAGCATAGCAAAGTGCCCTAAAATTTAGTGGTTTAAAAACCAACTATTTTATTTCCTCACAATACTAAACAATCTGGGCTAGAGTCAACTGAGAGATTGTTTTTTCTGGTCAGCTTGCTGGTGGTCTGTTGGATGGATATAGTGGTCAGGTAGTGGTTAGAGACTATACTTAGCTAGGACCCTGGAACTAGCTTCTCTTCCCCTTCATATGGTCTCTTCTCATCACTTCTGTGTGTTTACTATGTGTGATTTTGCTAGCATAGCAGCTGGCCTTCTTAGTTATCAGGAATTGCAAGCAACAAGCAATGGAAGTTACTAGGTCTTCATAAGGCATAAGCCAGAAACTTCCACTTGGACCAGTGTTACTGTACCACATTTTGTTGGTTAAAGCAAGTTGGAGACTCAACCCATATCAAATGTAATCTATAAATGTATCACTCTGACTCATTTTGTGCTACCAGAGTAACACCATCTACATATAGATAACTGTTGGTCAAGAGATGGTACTTCAAAATCTGTAGGCATAATTATTTAATCACTTTAATTACATAATTAATGAACTAGCTTATCACAGTATCATTTATTTCCTAAAGATATATTTAAGAATGAGGGTAAGATGAGGAAACTTCAGTGCTTAGAAACACAAAAATCTTTTAAAGTAGGTAGAACTTCCATATTCTTGAATTTTCTATTAGATATCAGTTTAGTTATTTTTGCTATGGTCTAAGTAACAATCACATAAAATCTTAGTTACACCAGGACATGAATTTACCTATTTGTCTTCGACTCTTGTGAATCTATAGATTATTTATAATATTCCAGAATCCCCAAGAATAAACACTATCATGAACCATTTAGTTACCATAGCTTAATGATTAGTATAACCTGTCTTTGCCTAAGGTCTGGTCTATTCTGGTAAGTGTTCATGAGTACTTAAAAAGAACATACATTTTAAAGTTTTGGCTATAGATTTCTTTATAGGCCGACCAGGTAAATTTGCTGAACTGTCTTTTTCAAATTATTAAAATCTTTAATAACTTACTAATTTTTCTGCTTGTTTGATATGACATTTAGAGAGGTGTAATAAAATGTCCAATTACATTTGTGCATTTATTTATAACTTTTTTGTTCTATCAACTTTTACTTTACAGATGTTGAAGCTACATTATTATATAGATGCACATGTTTTTATGGACTTTAGCCTTTCACTGAAGTCTTTATTCTCATTTCCTCTAGTTGGTAACTATAATGAAAGATAAAATGATCTTTAGAAAACAATTTTGTGTTGGCATAATAAACATAATACACATCTGGAGTATTTCAATAAAATGTAATTGTGGACTTTTATTTACAGTAGCATATAAGATGACAAATAATGAATACAGTTTCTTAAACTCTAAAATGGAGTAAGTCATATTGCATTTTTTTTTCATTTCGGATGATTTTCAGATGTACATCTGTGGCTAAATTTATACACCAATCATAAGGGTTCTATCACATTCCTTCTTCAAATGAGTATAGAGTAGCCATTTCCAATTTCTTTAAAAGCCATTTTAAACATCTCATAGTTTCCCTACATGAGTAAAATGGCTCAATTCCCCATACAGCACTCAGTTCAACTGGAAGATACGTCTTTTTCAAGTAGTTAAATTATATCCAATAGTGAGGTTTGTTTGAGACTGTTCCTTACAATTTCTGACCACAATGTTATTGAATCATTTCAGCTGATTATGCTGTTGAAGTAATAATATATTATCAGAAAAACTTAAACTATGTTCATTATGTTAAAAATATAACTGTTGCCTTCAATAAAAATTTATAATTGGCAATTTCACATGGCCCTTTCCATCTTCATTTCTGTGCGCCCAAGATTTTTCTATCAAGTATTTCATTAGAAGTTGAATAGAATTTTTTTGCTATTTCAAACAAAGAGTTTTTGAAAAGTTAACTTTAAGCTAACGTGGTTAATGAGAGAACTGGGATACCTTTGGCTGAAGCTCTCAAAAATTGTGTCAATTTTTGTTTAACTTTGTAGGATACACACACACACACACACACACACACATTCACCATATTTTTTGGGGATGCATATGCCAAAATAGACCAATCTTAGACAATAAAAAAACAAAACACATTAAACTAATCATTAATCTACAGCAATGAAGATATATATATATATATATATATATATATATATATATATTTGTATACATACACTGATACACACACTAGATATTATTGTTAATACAATATTATCAAACAACTTATTAATGTGGATTCTCACATTATAGATATGTTCTCTAACGTCATTATTATAAAGTCTGCAAGGAATACAGTTTCTTAGAAATATTCACTAAAGTTACATAAAATGAATTAGAATTATTTATCGAGAACACATTTTACTCATGAACATCTTGAGAATTATAATTTGTTATTTTTAAAAAGATTAAAATTATAAAGACCTCAAAATACAATATGGTAGACAGATTACATTTCATTCGAAGAGAAATTGTATATTTCTATCATAAATTAATGTAACATATTGCATAATTTAATTAAATTTTAGCAATTTAGTGAGCACTTCAATATATTTTAGTCATAAATTTTATCTAAGAAAAAAGTGAGGCTATATGAAGTCTGATCACAGTTTTGACATTAATCTCCTAAATACTTAACTAGCCAACTAAAATGGTAAGCATAGGGTTATCATTTAACCTTGAGCCATAAATATCCTAAGCTATAAAATGAGGGAACTAGGAACAAATTATATATTTTAAATCAAAATAATGAAAATAGGACAATGACTGAGAAAACATATTAAAAGCAAGAAGTACTGAAATTAAAATGTATTTGCCCAGAAGAAAATACTGATTTATTTTAAATTAAAAAGCACAAACATAAAGAAAAATGGAGCTATTTTAAAATGTATATTTAACTATCTTTAGATATACCTTAATATATAAACTAAAGGACAAGAACAACAAATCAGTCCTCTAAAGAATCATGGATTAAAAATACTTACATGGAAGCTCAGCATGACTGTTACAATTACAAACTGGGTTAAGTAACTGGTTCTGTGGAACTTTATAAAGGTTAAGTGTAAGGAAAAGGTAACTGGTAATTTAAAACTACTTTGTTCATTTATTCTTTTCTAGTTCTACAAAATGAAGTGATATATCAACGGAGGAAAAAAATGTTACTGAAAATGAAAGTAAAAACTTTTCTCCTAACAGCCTATGAAAATCTGTCTTCTGTTTGACATTTGAAGATAGAAATTTCTTAGGAAGCTACAAGTACTGGGTAGGAGTTAGCTGATCCTGACGGTGCAGGGATGACACCAGCATGTGAGATGAAAGGGTCCAAGACCTGTCTGCCTCTATTTACTCCTTCTGTTCAGGTGTTGCCTATTTTCAGATTTCAGAGTTCTGTGAGAACTGAAAAGTATTTTCTGACTATTCTAAGAGGGACAGACTAATTGTATTTGGTTATGTTTAATTTGGATAACAACTTCTTCTAATTTTTACCAAATAAATAAAGCGTATTTTCTTTGTCTGTTTTCCTAAATAACTAGGATCTGCATGTAACAAAATTTATGTGTACGATAGTCAATTTTCATTTAGGTCTATAATCATTTACTAAACACCTGTTGATATGCTAACTAGGTCTCATTTAGTGGGTATACTGATGCAAAGGAAATCATACTGAAACCCTTGTGGTTCTTCTAGGCTGACAAATAATCAAAATTTCAAACAATTAATAAAAGAAAAAGTCATATGGAAGTTTAATAATATACACTGCTGGTATACATGGGGGAGAAACTGAGTAACTTGAAACTGAGTAACTTGCCATGTAGATATATACTCCTTTTAAATATTTAGCTAAAATAAGGGAATTTGAGGGAATGGAGAGGAAATTCAGTTAGGGCATTTACTGAGGAAACTACATCAAACAAAAGAAGTGCAGATTTAGGTCTAATTTCTCCTTTGAAAACAGTAAGGGCAGGGCCTCCCTAGTGGCCTAGGGGTTACGATCACTTCTGTGGCCTGAGTTCAATCCCCAGCCAGGTATCTAATCCACATTGTGCAGCAGACCTCTCTTGTCTCACCCGCTGCTCCCCTTACCAGTGTATTTTAGTAGATCCACCTGTTCTGCTTTCCACGCTGTCTCTGGTGAAGCCTCTAACCACTACCCCCACACCTCTGGCCTAGACCCCAGTTCTTGTATGCATACGTAAATAAATTAATTAAACTTTTTGCCAAAAAAAAGCAATTTGAAGTGGTATAGGAGGAAAAGCTACACCTTTACAATTTACATTGTAATGCAGCCTCTAATTGCTACTATTCCTTTTAAACATGATCTCTCTCACTTTAAGTCCTATAAGCAGGTAAGTAGGTCTATCCAAAGTCTAATTTCTTTTTATATGGACATGTATATCATTGAGTAACATAAATAATCACTATTGAGCAGCTACTATGTTCTTGACATGGTGGCAGATCACCTAAAAGAAAACTCCTTTCATTCATCAAAATTATGTTCATATTATATATGGGAAAGTTGAATAATTCAAGATGTTTCAATTAGAATGTGATTGAGCCAAAGGTTTATCAGTCTGTGCTCTTTCATTATATTGCAACTGGGTAGTAGATTATGACTGACTATGGATTTTAGGATATTTTACTAATATAAAGTTCCTGAGTAATAGCAATATTGAAATTTGAAGCTTGACTTTAAATTAGGGTCTGCCACTTTCTTGCTAGATGACCTTGAATATACCACTTACTCTTTCTATGTCTCAGGTTTCTCAATTATAACTAAGGATAATACTGACCTCATGTAGAGTTTATACAGAAGGAGTGCTTAGTGATGGGTGCATTCAGTGTTAGCTATTATTAACCCTAAATAAATACACACTTTGATTATAATTTATCATTATTATAAAGCAATTTCATCAAGACTGAAAAAAAAATCTAACTAAATACTTAGACTAGTGCCTGACAATAGATGTCAGCTATTACTGTAGTTATACAATGTGATTAACATCCTGGTATTAATCACATAATAGTATTCAAGCATGCAAACCCAATCTATTATGGTATTTGCTTTAGCTCTATTTCAAAGCTCTGTATTATACTGTCCAAATTCCAAGATGGAGAAATATAATTGTTGGTTTGCTTTTTGGTGTGTGTGTGTGTGTGTGTGTGTGTGTGTGTGTGTGTGTGTGTGTTTTAGTGACATATCTGATTGAACTAACTTTATTAAAAGGAATTGCTCAAACAAAATTTTCATTTGTAACCAAAGACAGCATCAGCAGCAGCTACATCATCTTTAAATTTCTAAGGCATGGTAGCATTCAAGAGGCAAGTTTGTTCATAAGCAAATAGGACATGTTGAATGGGAGTATTTCCAAGGTCTACCTAAATTCAGCAACTTCTTTCCTGTTAAATCACATTTGATCATCCTACTTTCTTTTAAAGAATAGCAGTTACATTTCCAGGATTTTTCACACAAAACATATGGCTGGAATGGTTGTGTGGTAGAGCTGAATGAACATCAGGTGACTTAGTTGAACTGTGTTTGCACAGGAAACAGAAACTGGGTTTCATAGAGATTGAATGGGGTTGAAGTTTATGGATGACTACAGTCCCTCCAAACCATCTTTTGGCACTGACAATCTAAAACAAAATAATTCTTTGCTTACTTTACATTGTTCTAATTTTTGCTTCTGAACAAAAACAAAATTACAATTGTATTTTATGAGAGTGTGTACATATTAATTTGTTACCAAAATGTGCAGATAAATGACAAGGAAGGGTAGAAAGAATACTTTATCACTGATACCAGTAAAGATTTGTTGTTAAGTGAATTTAATCCATTCTCAATCTTCTCACTGATAATGATAGTATAAGAGAAAAGCTGAGGACAGCTAAACCAGATTAAGGTGCTCATAGTCAACTTCATGGAAAAAAGGTAGGCCTTTTGGGAATCCACTTCTTTTTTTTTTAAGATTTATTTATTTATACATACAAGCTGGGGTACAGGCCAGAGGCGTGGGGCGGTGAGAGGGTTCACCAGAGACAGAGCGGGGAGCAGAACAGGCAGATCAGAAATACACTGCTGAGGGGAGCAGCTGGCGAGGCAGGAGAGGTCTGCCGCGCCATGTGGGATTCTCCCCCGCTGGGCGTCGAACTCGCATTGCTTGCTGCCGACAGCTCCACAGCTCCACAGCGCAGCGCTCAAACACTGCGCTACCAGGGAGGCCCAGGAATCCACTTCTGATTCCCTACACAGGGGTGCCCCTGTGAATGAGGGGCAGAGTGGAATTTCCATGTGGACTTCAAAAAGACACCACAGGTAGGTCAGGTGTCTTCACTTGCTTCTGAGTGCAACCTAGTTTCTGCTCACCTAACACTATCTGTTGGTAATACAGATAGCATCCTGCCATGTACCAGAAATATATATTTTTTCTTTTTTCTCTTAGCTCTCCTCTTCCTCATTCCCCATGAAACCTGCTTTCAGGTCTTGACCTATAGTCTTAATCACCTGGGTGAAGGCTCACAAACCAGTCATCTTCTTTGCCTTGGATTTATTTGTAACAATAAGAATGTACAGATAAATTTCTAACGCACTCTGTATCTTTGTCCTGAAATTCTACAATGCGTGTGTGTTTGTTTGTGTGTGTGTGTATATGTAATGCGTACTATTTATTGTTTTCAGTGATAAATATTTACATTTAATAAATGTAGGGGAGCAAAAATGTGTCACCCAAATATGTCCTTTTTGGCAAAAGTTTGATTTCAGAGGGGGTCTGGAGGGTAGATGGAAGCTGCTTTTGATGTTTCTTTCTTTCTGTAAGGGTCCATTCCAGGAAGACATAATTCCTTTATCTCATTTCAGTAAAGAAGGCAGTAAATGTCCTAACTAAATTTTCCCTTACTTTCTCCAAGCTTGAGTCACTTAAATGAAGTCACTTATTTCCTCCATGTTGAGCCATTTAAGGTAGTATCTATTGATAAAATTGCACTGCTGTGTTATTCATGCTGGGTCTCTATCACATATGCAACAGGTATATATGCTATTTATTAAACTTCCTATGTCTTTTCTCTTAGGCTTGTTTGATTATTTTCAGCCTAGAAGAATCAGAGGTGTATAGGATCATTTCTTTTGCACCCTGATGCGAGGAAGTCAAATAGAAGTGCTTACAGTTTCTAAACAAAGAAGCAATTCTTTATGAGATGCCTTACTATATTGGTTATAAAATAACTGATTATTCCTACAAAGCATCCTTTGTTATGTACTATATCCTTTGTTGAAATACTACATAATATACTGTCTTAAAAGAGACATTTTCTATATACTATAATTCTGTAGACATATTTTTCTTTAGACCAAAACTATATCTTGATGTTCCCTTTACTGGAACTAAGATGCATTCTGCCATCTGCACCATAGCAGACCAGTGAGTGTTTGTTTATAAGAATAAAGCTTTAAGGGCCTCCCCGGTGGCGCAGCGGTTAAGCGCTGCGCTGTGGAGCTGTCGGCAGCAGCGACGCCCGGCCAGGGAGAATCCCACATGGCGCGGCAGACCTCTCCTGCCTTGCCCGCTGCTCCCCACAGCAGTGTATTTCTGATCTGCCTATTCTGCTACCCGCTCTGTCTCTGGTGAGCCCTCTCGCTGCCCTATGCCTCTGGCCTGTACCCCAGCTTGTATGTATAAATAAAAAATAAATATTAAAAAAAAAAGAATAAAGCTTTAAGTTCCTGGATGATATTATTGAATAAAATGTGATTGCAGCTAAAGAGATATTGGATAGCCTCAGAAAATAGCCCTTTTCACACATACAGTTTAAATGGAGTAAAGCATGCTATTTTCAGTTGCACATTTACATTAGTGAACCTGAAAATCCTAAGTACCTTTAAAAAAAAAACAATGGTAAGATAATATCCTATTTAATTAGAACCAGAGAAAGAGCTTTCCCCGTCAGTGTTGTGTTCTTACAACTCACATGAGTGTGGCAGTAATATTTAACTTGTCAGTCAAGATGTTTGACAAAATAATCATATTAATGAGTCTTCGGCAGTAATGAAAAGATGTGCCTGGCATACTTGTTTGCAAAATTTGCCAGACTCATTAAAAGTCAAAGTTATATTATATTAGCAGTAATCTACATGTTGCTATAAACACAACTGTTTGGTCATTTCTTGTGGTAATTACCAGTGATAAGCTTGCCTAAATATAAATGAGCAGAGCTATACAATCAAAGAAATTTAGTAATATTTTTAGAAAACATTAAAGGAAAACTTCATGTTCAAAAAAATCTTAAAAATGAATATTTTCTGCTACTTAAAAGGTATCAAAAATAGCATTCCTTATCCATTAATAAAGATATAGAATCTGACATATCTGATGAAAGACTACTTTAGTTTATATTAACATAAGGTCATGAGTTTGGTCATTTTCCATGTTCTTTATTTCAAAAGTATTTGTGTAGTTACCAAACTACTAGAAGGGCACCCTCTAAAAGGTGTCTGGCATCTGTATCACAAAGGCAAAGGAAATAAACTCATAGTGTGAAAGAATTTTAATAGAATCGATGTGCACAGAGAGACAGAGAGAAGAAAGGGTTTAAAATAATAGTTTCCCAGTAAAACTCATGGGCAAATGCCTAGTCAAACAGGCTCAGCTGGAAGCAAGGCTGCTAAGACCCAACATCTTGCCACAAATCTAAAGTACCTTCTGTCAAGGAACCATAAGAAAGGGCTTAAGCAGGAAGGCCTCAGAGAACTGGGATATGGTAGACTCAAAATTCAAAATGCATCTTATAATCCACCATTAAATCAATATAATGGCTGCCAAGGACAAGGAGCAGCTTCCTAACATGTCTCTTTCAAGTATCTCTTCTAATTGTCTCTACATGTCTCTTTTCCACATATCTCCTCTACCCTTTATTATACATCCCTATCCACTTTCCAGACCCTCTTCTCTAGAAAGTCTGGTTCATGGCCTGTTGGGACTTGTAATCCACACTGAGTATATGTAAATGGAGATGGGGAAATTGGCACCTCTTTATTGCTCCTCCCCCATCATTGAGATGTATCTATAACAGTCTTCCCCACACCAATAAACAATTCTGACACCAGAAGGTTGTTCAAGGATTTAACTCAATTTTGATACCATCTGCCTGGAGATAGATCAGACTCTAAAGGTTAAGGACTCAGTCTCTCAAGATCACCTATCACCTTTCATTTCAGAAGCTAGTCACAAACCCCAGGTAGTCACCTGGATTTCAGAGCAATGGGCTACAGATCGGAGAGACCTGTGAACCCCTCCTTAGGTTTGATTAGTTTTCTGCAGCAGTGCACAGCACTCTGGAAACCCACTCACTAGCTAGAAAGTTGATTTATTACAAAGGATGTAACTCAGTATTAATCAGATGAAAGAGATGCATAGGGCAAGGTCTAGGGGAAAAGCATGGAACGTTCATGTCCTCACCATATATGTCATTTCCCCTAAATCTTCAAAAGTTCATCAACCTGGAACCTCTCTGAAGCGCCTTCATCTTAATTTTTCTGGAGATTTCTTTGCATAGGCACTGTAATGGATTGCCTCACTGGCCACCGGCTATTATAATCAACCTCAAATCCCTTTCCCCTGTCAGGAAATCAGAGGGGGGACCTGAAAATCCCAGTTTCTATTCTCATTGGTTTTCCTGATAATCAGTTTCTAACCACAGGTGTTTTCCAAAGTTATCTTAATTAGCATAACAAGAGATACCCTAGTCCTGTACAACATTAGGAAATTTCAGGGCTTATGAGAGCTATTGAATCACAGGGCAAGTGGATAGCTTCTAGGGTCAGAACAGCATAGGAAAAAGCCTTGAAGCAATAAAGGCTTCATAAAGAAGGGCAGCAAATTCCAAAGACTAACAGAACATTCCCACACAAGGAAGGTAAAGATAAAGGACTCTAAGATAAGAACTGGGATGCAAGATGTAATTCTGGGCACAGAGACATCAGGACAGAGTGAGACCAATGAGAACTAACCAATCACAAAGAGACAGATGGGGCTTTAGAATAATTAGGGAAAGAAGGTACACATTCCCTGAGGCCTCACTCCACAGAGGCTTACTTGCCCCTCCCTGGCCTGGTTCCAGGGGCCTGGGAGCCCCACTGTTCCTTTCCTCCTTAATAAGCTTTTCTTTATATCCATTTCTCTAAACAGATTTACCTCTTTTCACTTGCTTGCCTGGGAATCAGTGAAGTTCCTGCTGTGGCTTCCTTAGACATCAACTGGTGGTGGTCCAGTGGTGAGGACTCAGAGATGCTACCACAACCTGGGGTCCATTCCTGGCTGGAGACTAGACCTGAAAATCTGGAATGACGGTAACACTATGAGTGAAGAACAATTTGAAATGTATGTGAGAAATGTTTATTTTGATTATCTAAATGATGGGCCTATGACCAAAATATGTATTTCTTTTTATGTTTACAGATTTATTTATTTACGCATACAAGCTAGGGTACAGGCCAGAAGCGTGGGGCAGCGAGAGGGTTTACCAGAGACAGAGTGGGGAGCAGAACAGGCAGATCGCCTGAAATACACTGCTGAGGGGAGCAGTGGGTGAGGCAGGAGGTCTGCAGCACCATGTGGGAATCTCCCTGGCTGGGTGTCAAATTCGCATCACCACTGCCAACAGCTCCACAGAGCAGCACCTAACCGCTGTGCCACCAGGGAGGCCCCCAAAATATGTATTTCTTACAAATCAAAGGATGCTGCAAAACATGGGGAAAGGGGATGGGAATAAAGCAAATTTAAAATGCCACAAAGTGGGCCTCCCTGGTGGCGCAAAGGGCTAAGTGCAGTGCTTTGGAGCTGTGGGAGGCTGCAGCTCAAGTTCTATGCCTGGCCAGGGGAGATTCCCACATGGTGCAGCAGACCTCTCCTGCTTTGCCCGCTGCTCCCCTCAGCAGTGTACTTCTGTTGATCTGCCTGTTCTGCTCCCCACTGTCTCTAGTGAACCCTCTCACCACCTCACACCCCTGGCCTGCACCCCAGCTTGTATGCAAAAATAAGTAAGTCTTTAAAACATAAATAAAATGCCACAAATTTCACTGCTCTTATCAAGACTTATCAAGACTTGTTTTTCTTTAATAATGCACCTCAGATGGGTGCACCTCAGATACCAGGCAGGAGAGACATCAAAACTGGTCAAGGGCACTGCCCAAATTGTTTACCGGTCACTATCTTAGTTGTGCACCCACACGCACAACTGCAAGACTACTCAGGCTTAGGGAACAATAACAATGGGATTTATTTACAAACAGGGAAAAACAAAGAGTTACAAAAGGCCAAATTATGGCCGCTTACTTTACTTAAACTAATGTCCAGTCCTTTAAGTCTCAAAGAAGAAACAACGAAGGTGGCGTCTTCCCACCACTGGGGACGTGGAGTTACTCTTCCAAACAATAGGCCACGTGACAAGATGGCATTTTTTTCTGCCTCTGTAGACATGCAGCAACCAGACTGTAGGCCAGGATCCAACTCAAGAGGACGACACAGGACACAACTGGAGATGCTCCTGGAGCTGCCGAGGTGCCCCAGCACAGTACCAGGCCAGCGACACTGAAAACAGCAACTACATCGGCTAGATGGCCCAACAGACTGCTGCATTCACGCATTTTAGGAAGGCGCCTACTCCGGACTTTTGCCTTCTTTCTTCAGCTGCAGTAAAGACAAAACCGGGAACAGTTTTCGTCTCTGGGCTACTTTCAAGCCTCCAAAGTCACTGGCCCCAAAGTAACTGAAGATTTAAAAAATGCTGAATTCGAAACCCTACATCCTAGCAGCTGATTTCCTCTTCTACATTATGGCGACTACATCTCCTACTGCTGGCTCTCCTCTTCCACATTATGGCGACTGAATTTACTTCTTTTTCAGTCCCTTTTATATCTCATCAGTCTCTACCCCCAACTACAATAACTTTTTAGCATTTTTTCCTGGGGCTATCTATCCTCATCAGCAACTACCAGACTTGGTCTCAGCCCCAGGCCTGTTACAGTTGAAAGCCTTCCATTAATTTCTAGAATTCTAAAAAAAATGATTTCGCAATTTTTGCCAATGTTCTCATATTTTATGGAGAAGTGGACTTTTGGATGTTCTTACTCCATTATTCCTGCTGATGTCATCTATTATATTATTTTTTTTAATATTTCATTTTTTATGTATTGAATTTTAAATATATTGCCTACGTTGAGACAGTTTTTAAATGTTTTATATCTATTTATGTTAGAGGCCATGTGATACATTGTGTCTTTTTTTTTTTTGCCTTAAAATAAGTTATCTTCAAAAAGTGAGTAAAAAGAACAGGTTTTTCATTCACATAGTATTTGTCATTTCTGTGCTCTTTATTCATATCTATGAATTTCAATGCAATATTCAATATAGCAATTATGGTATTACTTCCTTTCAGCCTAAAAAAACTTTTATTATCATCTTGCATAGCATAGGTCTTGCAATCTAACATAATAGAAGAGGCTCTCAGTATTTATTTACTTGGAAATGTCTTTATTTTACCCTGATTTCTTAAGGATAATTTCATTGGATAGGTTGCGGAATTCCTTTACCTTCTGGCTGGCATTGTATCTGGTAAGATACATTGTTTCATTTTTAGATTTTATTTTTTACTATGTTTAAAATTTTTACGTTTATCTGTTTTTTTAACAATTTGTGAATTACTGAGAAATAGTTTTTCTACTTGGATTGTGAATTGATGTTTTTTACTTAATTAGGGAAACTGTCAATTACTATTTCACTAATTCTTTTACGAAGCCTATTCTCTCCTTTCCTCCTGAGACTGAAATTACACATATATTAGATTTTTGATACTGCCCTTCATGTCATTTGCAGCTCTCTTTATATTTTTTCCCAATTTTTCCCCTTTGCTCTTCAAATGAGACAATCCCTACTCATTTGTCTTCAGATTAGATCATTTCTATTGATTACCTTTCTACAGATCTGCTGATACTTTCTGCTCAACTATCCAATTTGCTATTAATTCTATCCTATGAAGTATTCAATTCCTATATTGAAGTTTTCTAGCTTTAGAATTTTCATTTAGGTCTTTTTTTTTTATATTTATCATTTCTTCATTAAGATTCTCCAACACTTCCCTTGCTATCAAATTTTTCTTTCAAGTTTTTGGCTATATTTGTAATTGTTGTTTTAAAGATTTTGGTTCTGAATCGACTATCTTTTCTTAAATATAGGTCATATTTTCCTACTCACTAATATTTCTAGTAATCATGATTTATGTAGAATATTATTTTCTCACATCATTTTTGTACAGTATTTGATTTCTCCTCTCACTTGCAGTCCCTGTAGTTCTTCCACCACCACAGCACCCATGAATCATCACCACGTCCCTGTTTTCACCCCTGCCTCCTTTACTGCATGCCTCAGGTCTATGTTCGGCTTGCAAGTTTTGTCTTTTTCCTGACTCTTGCTTGGTTTTTCTATATTCCTGTATGTAGAACATTTTGAATAAAACATTTTAGCAGATTTGCATTGTGTTGTGGTCTTCAAAGGGTACTGAATTATGTTCCAGCAGATAAATTATGGCAGAGTCTCTTAATTCGTTCAAGCTTGATTTTATCTTTTGGAAAAAAAACAAAAACAAAAACAGGTCTGTTTTGCTTTTGTTATTTGTTCCAAGGCATGGTCCTTACACTAGGAGGTGATCCTTTTTCTAAAGTTTGGGCTTTCTGGGGGCCTCAGCTGAATGCCCAAGGGGTTAGCAAACCTTCATTACTCGTAGGATCTTTCATTTTGCCTTGTCATGTACTCTCCAGTGAGATTCTTCACTGAGTCTCCGTCAATCTCTGTAAATATTTACGCCTTTCAGAATCCTGTTCTGTACAAATAAGGCCTTGCCTCAGTCAACGACTTATAAGAAGTGCAACATAGAAGGACCTCTCCCAGCTATGCATCTCCCTGCTTTCTGTACTCTACCCACAAACAGAGCTGCTTTTGAATTCCTCAGCTTCCTTCTCAACAAGACTGCTACACTTGCCTTGGGTTCCAACATCCTGTATGTGGTTAGAAGATTAACCCTGTCAAAAAGTCAGGGGGAATGTAGAGTTTACCTTATGTGTTTCTTTTTTCTCAAGGATCACGTTATATTACCATTATCTCATTATAGTTTTCTCATATATTTTAACCATATTTATATTTGTTTAGGGTAGAAAAATATAGTACCAGTTACTCATGATGGTCTTGTTTATTCAGTTTTTTTTTTTAATTAGAGGTTCAAAAACATAAGATGAATTCATTGAAATGAATATCTATATACACATACAAATATGTGTATATATACTCATATACATGCAAGTATATACTAGATGTCATCTATAGTTTTCTTATTTTCTGCATATCAATGCATTCTATACATAAATACATGATACAATATGACTTTAAAATTCAGTAACCATGTATGTACAGTTATTATGTGTGGGTTATACATGCATTCCTGGATTAGTATATAATATGATTAATACTCAATTTTAGTGTTAGTTATCAATAACTATCACTTTGGCATGAAGATTATTACATAAAGCAAAATGAGATGGTAATATCTATTGCTGCTATCACTAAATCCTTTCTTTTCTCTTCTGATTCATTCTCAATGATTTTAGTCCCATATATCTAATCTCGCTGCAGATTGAGCACTAATTTGCTGCTGTAAATTTGGATCTGTCTAGAATTACATTTTTGTAACTGTGATACTGTTTTTTATTTGCTATGTCATATGGTATCACCAGTTCTAAGGAGGTATCACTTTCCTAACTCCAAAAATAATCTGCAGCAACTGAATCATGAAAATTACTTTTATAGATTTCTCTGGGTTGCAGAAGAAAGGGGACAAAATAAATTGTACTTCTACCCCCCCAAAATATCCCTATTCCCTTAACTCAAGATGCGGTAACAAATAAGACTGCTTGCAAGGGATTTGCATTCTTCATGAGGTGAAGTCAGTAATGAAGATAGTGAATAAATGACTGAAGTCAGTTACAGATAACTTCTTTAGAAACCGTATAGCAGTATAATCTGATAACTTTGGAGAAGGAAGGGAACAGTTTGAGAAAGTGAACAATTTGTAACAGGGAAGTTTTAGAGTTTTGGGAATCAGATGCTTGGTTCCAAGTCATGCTGTCACCTATAACATGTATAACACATTTCAATTTTTCCTCAGTTTCTCCTTTTGAAATATCAACTACACTTTACTGCATAACCTAACATATTCATAGGTTTTGGGGATGAGGAGATAGACATTTTGGCTGTGGGAAGCATTTTTCTCTGCCTACCCTGCCATTCATTTGCTCATCCTAAATGTATGTGTGTGTGTTGGGGGAGGAGGGAACTTCCCTTGGTCTTTATTTATGATTGATTTATCTTGTTTTATATCAATAGAGCCATATTAGATATCACCAACCAGGATTTATTTTCTATTAGCTTTATTCATTACCCTTTTCCGTCCTCTTCAGACAGTTGTCTTGTTCTGATCATATTCTACCATAGAGGAAACAGGTGTTACATAAATATTGACCTTAAAAAAGACAAGTGTCATTCCATAAGCTACAAAAGAATTTTGATCTTCATTTTGCATTTCTTTGTCTGCCATTGTAAATCAACCAAATTTGTTAACAGAATATTTGAATTAATGTCACTGAAATATATTTATGCATATACACAAATATATATGCATTTCCATAAAATAACTCATGAGAGTGAATTATAGGAGTCTTTAGGGTTAGGAGTCAATATTTTTCTCTATAAATTCTCACCTTTCGTAAGGGCCTGGCACATAGTAAGCACAAACACAAGATCGATAGTTATTGAATAATTGCAAGAATTAGTTAATTTCATCTCAAGCCCTAAAGACTACACTGTGATGAGAAAACAATAGATTATTTTCAAGCATCTTTATAAGTGATGATTGTCAGAATAGAATGACTATGTGAAATATCAAGATTTATAATATGTTTTGTATTTGCCATTATTGATTAATTTGCAAATGTGTATTCAAAATGATCAATGCCTTTTAAAGTATATTAATTCATCTTGTGTTACACATTTTCTTTTGTGAATTGCCTTTATTTTTGATACAATTTCCTAGTTATTTTGGCAGTTATGTAGCATAGGCCTTTCTATGCCAGCCAAGTTTCCTTTCTTTGCCAGGAAAGGCACGGGACCCTCTTCAGAGGAAGAAGTGGGAGTGGTGCCCTATGCTGATTATGCCAGCTTAGTCTTTTTAGGCTACTGATATTCTGGACAACACATGCACCAAACCAGAAGAGATTATGGCTCTCCCTATTAACAATTTTTTAAGAAAACTGCATTACACACATGGTATCTTCATTTTATGTTTTCATAGTAAGCTTCATAGAAGCTAACTGAAAATTCACAACGAAGGGAGATTACTGTCAGAAAAAAATGTATTTTATTCCCTTTATGAGACTACTAGTACTATTTCTCCACAGCAGTTTTCTCTTCTGAAGTTGAACAGCAGCAAGGTGAGTAATTATTAGAAGCACAGCAAGTTCCTGGATACAGCCTGTTCCATGAAGAGCTTATTCTAAGACATTTGAAAGCATATAGAGAGGAAAAAGGATTTCCAAAGCAAGCAGATATCTTTGAAGAGTTTATACCCCTAAAGTAATCTCAAAGCACCAAACTTAGCTACTTATAATTCTCTTTGGAAAGTACAATATGGCCTGCTCCAGATATGACATTATAGCAGTCATTTATTCAAAGGGATGGCTACATGTAAAAACTTGAATTCCAGATAGAATTAAAATGTTTTCTTAGTTATACACAGAACACTAGGTTAAACTATAATCAGAACTTCATTTATGAATTATAGTTAAGGGCAAAATTCATTTTAAAAATCATGAATCATTTATGCAGAACTTTTCTTAAAGAGCTTTTGCTGATTTATTAAGTTTTTCTCTTTTTCTTCTTTTCCTGGCTCCAAGTGACCATCTCTCAGCTATGCACTGATAAAAAGGCAACTTCATAAAAATAGGATTACGGAGGGAATGATTTGTTTCAATGAACAGTATTGTGCAAGAAGACTGGAATATTAGAGTTGCATGAGGACCAAACCTTATTTGCCCTCAAGCATTTAGGTTATGGAACTATTTATTGTAACTACCAACAAGAAACCAACTAGAAAGGGCACAGTGCTTTCTAAAACATAACAACGTGTGGTCAGGGTGATTTATTTACTTTCATTTCATATTTACCTTTCAGATGCTTTAATCACAGGGGGTACTTATACATTTTCCAGGTCATGAGTTTTAATTGCCATTTACACCTTAGCATTAGCACATAATTTTATACTGTTAGTTTTTACATCACACATGACCTTCAGGATGTAAATGAATGTCTTCTGAAGCTATCGAATGCCAGAATGAGATGCACATTTTCAGAATTCATAATTCAAGGAACAGTTTGAGTAATATTATTACCAAAACTAAGGAAAGATACAAAGATAAATATGGCATTACATTTCCCCTCGTGTCATTAGTCTTTATCACATAATTTCATTTTCTAATCTATTGCCTCACTGCCCTCTCCTGGGAATAGGGCTGAAAACTCAAGAATGATTTGTTTGCACTATAACGTTGAACTTTGGAAGTAAAACTCTAGGGAATAGCTTTGCATTGGATTGATGACAACTTATTTACTAAAATATAGACTATCATATGTTGAAATAGAGTAATACCTTGGACAACATTAAGTTTTGCCACAAACTATATTCTAAAATTATTCAGACCAGAGAAAGAAAAATGCAGAAGAATATTCAGATTTTTGAATTTACTGCTCATTGAAATTTTTTTTTTAAAGATTTATTTTTATTATTTATACATACAAACTGGGGTACAGGCCAGAGGCGTGGGGCGGCGAGAGGGTTCACCAGAGCCAGAGCGGGGAGCAGAACAGGCAGATCAGAAACACACTGCTGAGGGGAGCAGCGGGCGAGGCAGGAGAGGTCTGCCGCACCATGTGGGATTCTCCCCGGCCGGGCGTCGAACTCGCGTCGCCCCTACCGACAGCTCCACAGCGCAGGGCTTAACCGCTGCGCCACCGGGGAGGCCCTGCTCATTGAAATTGATAGGAGGTTTAAGTGTGTGGGGTGGTATGTGTGTGTGCGTGCTCTGAGTGTGTATTTTTATCTATACCAAAAATGTTGCTGAGATTCACTTAACTACTGGATGTCAGTGTTGCTCCACTATTAGAAATTTTGAAAAGAAAATAAAAGTCCAAATTCTTCACAGAATATTAGACTTTTGTATTTTTAAAAAGGATTAAATAATAGCTCATTAAAATATTTTTTATCTAGACTGCTTATTTTAGATTTTTTGATTAATAAAGTCATTTTAGTTTAATCCACTGTCAGCTCAAAGTATTTATCAAGATTTTAAAATATTTTCTGTTCAGACTCTTTAATTTGAATATTGGAAAACACTGAAATGATGAGGAATGATGAAGTAATACCTTTAAATAATAATATACATCTACCTATCTACCTATCATCTCGATAAAATAAAATATTTCAAACCAGTTTTTTTTCTGATTTTCATTTTTTTGTTAGGAAGTAGATTTGAAATCACCTTACTTAAAGAAAACATCTGAAATAAATTAAGCAACTATCCAAAACACAATATTAAATATGTATATGTTTTGTTTCTTGCATCTAAATACTCTGCTTTTAAATATTTTTATATAATTAAAACCACTGGCAAAATGTACAGTTGTGTTTCTTAGCATTTTTTCATTGTTATACAAGAAGGAATTATCACAATACTAGCAAAAGATATTAAATTGTAAGCAATAGAAGTTTATTTGTAGATTTGAACTCTGGAGAGACAAAAACCAGAGTAGCATAAAAGTATTTTATCCCTTCTGGGCTAATTTTGTCCCCTTAGGTCAATGTCACCCATATTGATAACACTTGTTGTTCTAATGATTATGTCCCCATTCCTCATGACAATTACTCTTTCTTCATTTCACATTTTTTGTGTTAAAAATAACTCTATAAATTGATGTAAAATTACTTCTGTCCCTTTGTTTGCAAAGAATAATCTGTTGTAATAATTAAAAATAAAATGAGTTATTGATTGTTAATGATCATTTTGCTGATTTAAACAGTCTACTTTCAAAATAAGTTTTGGCTTAGTCACCTCAAATCTCCCGTGAGATAAAAGGTATATATATATATTCACAGATTTAGAAGCATTAAACATTTTGAAAGTAAAGATTTTGCTTTTCTGTATTCCTCCTCCCCTTCCAAATCCCTTTTTCCCCTTTAAATTGTGGGAGTATATGGTCTAAATCACACGTAATATATTCTTGCCAAAGAGTTGATTTCCCCAGTACTGTAGCCTCCATCTGTGTTCATATTAGCATTTATTTCCTTTTCTAACATAGCCATTTCAAGAAAGGGAAATCTTTTACATTTTCAAACAAATTGCACTTGTAAATGAAATAAAAAATCCTCAGGGAGATTTGACGTTATGTGTCTAAAGGCCAAAATTGGTTATTGGATTACTAGTTATGTCTAGAAAAAAGTAAGTGACTGCTGCATATACAAATGGTTTAACAGTAATATATTTTTAAAATATACAATTTGCTGAATCTGGCCTCATAGAGCAGATAATTTTCTATAACTGCCTTCAGGTATAAGTACAGGAGAATTCATAATTTTTAACACTTGAATGTAACTAAACAAATAGAAATTTCATTTCTTAGGATATGTCCAACTGTTAAAACACTGTGAAAATTTTTAAAGGAAAAAGTATTTAAAATAAAGTAGATCTAAATATGGGACATACCACTTCAAAGTAGTCCCGATGAGTGATTCAGTAGTATTCTCCATTGATTTCAGAATGAAAGCTGACTAATATTTTTAGTTATTTGTTTTTCATTAGAAATACCAATATTTAAAAAATATATGCTACTCTGAAGCTGCAAAAGTGATTTAAGGAGAAAAATACCAGATGGTTTTACTTACAAGAGGAATATAGTGGGACCAAACAAGGGATAGCAGAAAAATAATAATAAATTAAAAAAAAAAAACAAAATTAACAGGCAACTATAAATCAGAGACATTCTTCAGGGGAGAGGGAGGGAGAGGGATCAAAATGGGGAAGAACACAAGGGACTATGGTGAGGGTGCACAAGTAAATTGGTGGTGGGAATTTTACGGGAACTATACCTGAGAGGAGAAAGCAAACATTGTACAAAAATGAACACTTATGTAAAATATATAAATGAATAAATTTTAAAAAAACACTGATATTATCTGTTGGGGTACTAGAATTGAAATAGTCAACTGAATTATATGTGAAAATGAGGTGGTGAAAACTTATATAATTTTTCATGAAGACTTGATTGAAAAGGCAAAGTATTTTAAAATAAAACCTTCATATTTAGTTTGCAACATGCGATCTTATGAAGAGATGTTAGGATACAGTTTTCCATGGGGCCTTCACATTTCCATGGATCTTGTGAAAAGGGGCACTGGCACTGACTACTTTCTTTCGGACTGTATCATCAAAGATGTTTATAGAACAAACACTCGTTTTTAAAATATTTATTTATGCATACAAGCTTGGGTGTAGGTCAGAGGTGTGGGGCGGTGAAATGACTCACCAGAGACAGAGTGGGGAGCAGAACAGGCAGATGGATCGAAATACACTGCTGAGGTGAGCAGCGGGTGAGGCAGGAGAGGTCTGCTGCGCCATGTGGGAGTCTCCCTGGCTGGGTATCGAACCAATATGCAGTGGCTCTGGATAGCTTCATAGTGCTGTGCTTAACCCATTGCAACACCAAGGAGGCCCCTAGAGCAAGCACTCTTGAAAGATATAGTTGTTCTCCCCCTCCCACCCCCAGCTTCCTACCACCTATCCTAAATAAATGGCAGTTGATTCTACTATCCAATATGACAAAGAATTTGCTCCTGAAGCAAAAGTCAGCTAGACTTTCACTGATCTTTATGAAAGACTGCATTTTCTAACAGACATACTGCCAAGGGAATTGGTATCACTTGGTCCACTTTGCAACACCCTAAGGGAAATGGATTCAGAGAACTGGTGCAAATGTTGAAATACTGCTGCTGCTATTGCTGAGTTTAATAAAGGAGTCTTTGTGTCCTGTCAACATTCATGAATCTATGGCAAGCCAAACTGTTACACTGAAAGTAGGGTAAAACTTCAGACCCTCCATTATTCTCTGAGTCAACTCCCTGTTTGAATGTCTCTAATGGGGGTACATTGGTTTTATTTAAAAAAAAAAAAGAGAATATTCATGTAATTCATGAAACCTTGTATGACCAATCCTGGACTTACCTTTCAAGCTTTTTTACTTCCAAAATTTTCTCTTACTTTCTCCCTCCAATTACACTTATTATCCTTATTTTTCACACAGGGCATACACTTCTACATTTCAGATCCCCTCTCTTGAAAACTCATTTTTTTTTATACAATGATCACCCACTCATGCTTCAATTTTCAGGGCACACATTACTCTTTTAGAAAGACTTTACCTGAATCCCAAGAAACAAGCATGTATTTCTGTTATCCTCCTATATAACTTCCTCTACTTCCTCTTTCCCTCATTTGTCATGTTTTGAAATTAACTATTTTTCTGATAACAATTTATTGACATTGTCTCATTTATTAAATTTTAAGTTCAATGCATGAAAGAGCCAGTGTATTTTTTGATGATGGCTGTGATACATAAGATTTCAAAAAAGTGTCACAAATATAATATTGTTAGTAGACAACCAAGAGATCCCAAACTGTTAAGGGATGCTTGCTCTAAAAAGAGATATGACCATGAGAAGACACAAAATAAAAGAAGCAGACTCTTATTGTTTAAAGGTTAATAGAATTTATAGAGAGAGAGAGAGAAGAAAGAATTTCAAGCAACAACAAACCCCCAAATTAACCATCCTTTCAAGTGAAAATGCCCAACCAATCAGTCTCTGCCTGAAATGGGGCAGCTGATGCCCGAAGGGAGTTAGGCAGGTCCCAGAGAGCTGTGGCACAAGGAGAGCCTCAAAATACAATATATACTACATGATCCACCATGAGGTCAAGATAACAGCTGTCATTCTTTCTGTCAAGGAACAACAGAAGACTTCCCATTTGTCTCTTCTAAGTGTCTCTACACGTATGTGTATAGATAGATAGAAGATAGATGGACAGATGTAGATCCAAAGACAATACACACACACACACACACACACACACACACACACACACACACACACATCTCTATATATCCTCTTTGTTCCACCTCCTTGTATATATCCATCTCACTCCTTCCCAGTTGTCTCTTATTCAGGAAGTCTGTTATACATGGCATGCTGGGTGTGACTAACCAAGTCATCTTGAGTAACCCAAGGTGACTGCATCTATATGGGGATGGGGAAAATGGTACCCATTCAACGCTCCTCTCCCCTTTCATGGAGATGTTATCTGTAACATAACTGATATGTGTGGAATGAAAGGTATAATATTTATTAAGTGTTTAATATGCAAAGCATTCTTATAATCACATGGATAGAGGGGTAAAAAATATATAATTTGTTGTCTAAGGAGCCTTATAGTTGTGTAGAAGAAGAAATACCCCTTAATGATTTGATTTTGTTTCTGAGACTCCATTGTCAAGCTGTGTCATTGATAATATAGGATACCTTGCCAATATTTATATATCTTTAAATGTCATATATAATGTATAATCAATAAGCTTTAGTATTACATATATTTATGAGATATTCTGGGTACATGAGATATGATAAGTAGGTAACTACAAGCAGTTAAAATTCTTCCTGTTCAAAAAAAATAATGAAATAGTTACTGAAAAGCTTACACGATCAATGAAAGAATTTATCCACCTTTCCAGGGTTTCCTCTGTCCTTCTAAAGTCCACTCATAGTGATAAAATACCAAAATAATAAAAGATATCTTCTGAATTTTTTCTACCAAAAAACTTCTCCAAATTATGGATAAACTTTCTTCTCATTCCAAACAACTCAACTTTTGTAGTATAGAACAAAATGTAAAGTTGGAAATTTTTAAATAACTGATATATAGTAGCTATTCAATCATTAAATATTGACTTGAAAAAGAGTAGTTTTATGTATTAATCATGGATTGCTAGAGAAACAGAAGCAATATAGAATTGATCCAGGATTTATTAAGAGGAATTGACTGACTCATATAACAGGATTATTAAGTGGGGGGAGAAATCCCTTGATGTCATCTGGAAGCGTAGACTCAGGAAAGTCATGATTCAATTCAAGGCCAAAGACCTGAAACTGCAAGACGGGCTGCTGTGTTAATCAGTAAGGTAGGAAAAAGCTGTGAAAACATTTGTCCTCGCCTTCTGTTCTGTTTTGGCCCTTAGTAGATTAGATGATGCCCAGTCACACTGGAGAAAGTGATTTGTTTTACAGAGATTGTCCATTTCAATGCTAAGAAATACCCTCACAGACACACCCAGAAATGATATTTAATCTGGGCATTCTGTGGTCAATTAAGTTGACACATAAAATTAATCATCATAAGTCCATCCCTTGTCAACCTGGCAACTATGTCACCTTAACCCATACCTACACTCCAAAAAAAGACAAAAAGAGGTCATAATTCAGCCTAACATGATACAAAAATCCTTCATACAACGAAAATATGTACTAACGCTTTTCGTGGAAAATAAGCCAAAGTCCTTGATTAATGTTTACTTTTTGATATTCCATGAAACCCAGAAAAAAGAATACACTTTATTTTACATGGGAAGAGAACAAGAAAGGGAAAGAAAAAAAATTACACACACACCAACAATTGTATTTATAGCAGAATAAGGAGAAAATACAATGAGAGTTCTCGTTTTTGTAACTGGTCACATGATCATAGCTGGTATTTATGAAAACTGCCTTCCATTACCTATTCTGTATCTCATTTGCTTTCTGTAAGCATCTCGTCTAGTTGTGCCTCTTTACTAATGGAGTGACACAAATCTTCATTTCTGAAAGGTTTGGAAGATTACTAATCCCACCTGCATGGGATTGCTGTCCTTTTTCATTGAGCTCAATCACAAACCTTGATCATACCAAAAGATATCCTAAGGGAACTCCTGCATTTTAGACATACTCTCCATGCCCTCTCTTGAGGAATAGTAGTTCAACTTCTCCTTTAGTCTGGAGTAATCACCCTGAGAGCACAGTAACTACCATTTTTGCCTGAGGAGCAACAAAGCTGCAGGGAGTTCAGAGTAAAGGTGGCCAGGGGGCACATTTTTCTTTTTTCTTTTTTTGCTTTATAACTTTTTTATTTTAAAAATTATTTAAAACCTACAGAGAACATACAAGAAGAATACAATGAAATCCTCCGTATACCCTGAGATTCAACTTTTGTTAAGAAGATAAGGACATTACTTTTCAGGCATTTTTTAACTTCCAATTCAATGGGATCAATGTTGCATACCATAATGGAAACGTTCCTCCCTCTGAACTAAGAGCATAAAGTTGCAGGAACATAAGCAAAAATTTTGCTACTAGGTCACAAGGGATAACAGTGAGTGGTATCATTACTATTACTATTTCTACCTTGATTTTTGGACTTGAAAATCCTGACTATTCAGAAGACATCACCATATATTGTACACATTTCTCCCACTGTGTCCTCTTTTATTAGTATTAACTCTTCATCTTGGATAAAAATACTAAAATAATAAAAGTTGTCTCCCACAATTTTCTACCAAAGATCTTCCTAAAATTATGAAGAAATGTTATTTTTATCACAAGCACTTAAACCCCTGTGATCTAAGATAAAAACCTAAAATTGGAACTTTTTAAATAACTGACTTGTAGTAGTTGAAAAATCGATAAATATTGAGTTGAAAAAAGTAGAGTTCAATATTTTATTTTAGGTATCATTTAAAATGCTAAGAACTTGAGATGCAAAGAAGAAAAAGCTCCCTTATCTTCAATTCGTTTCTTCATGCAAGTAAACTTTATTTTAAAAATGTTTTCCACATTTAAATAAAAAATAAATTAGATATCCTATATACAATGAAAAATTTAAATAACACAGAATAGGAACAGAATTTCTTAGATAAGTAAATTATATATCATATGTAAAAACACCATATATAAAAGATACAGTTTTGTACATAATGGCTACTCAGTAAATGTAAGTCTCCCAAGTCTTTAAATATTTCTGAGTGTCTTTTATGTACCAGGAACTATTTTTAAGTGTTGAGGAAGCCAAAGCGAACACCAGAGCCATGGTTTATATCTCATAAATAAGTGAAAGAAAAAATTACAAATAAATTGAGTGTTAAAAAGGGAGAAAAGTGAGAAGGAGTAGAAGAAGCTAGTGCAGAAAACTGTGAGCCATTATAATAAACAAATTTTAATTAAAAAAACAAACTTGGAACATATAGTAACAGGGATACCAAAAGTAAAGTTAATTGTGGCTGACATAGCACAATTTTTCTGAATAAAGTACAAAATAAAAAAATCATTGTGAAGGGGAAGGGGGGTTAATTAAAAGTTATCAAAAATCAATTTAGGGGCTTCCTTGATGGCATAAGGTATTACGTCTCACAATTATGAAACTATTGTCAGCCACTGCAGCACAAGTTTGATCCCCAGCCAGGGAGCTGACCCACATGGAACAGCAGACCTCTCTGGTCTCGCCTGCTGCTCCCCTCAGCAGTGTATTTCAGTCAATCTTCCCGTTCTGCTCCCCACTCTGTCTCTAGTGAATCCTCTCTCACACACACACCCCCCACATAACACCTCTGACCTACATCCTAGTTCTTGTATGCATAAATAAATTTTAAAAAATCAATTTACCCAAGCATGAAATAGAAATAGTTCACTAAATGTAGATAATGAGAAAAAGTGCATAATATATAATGGTAGATGAAGGGGAATAAAAACCTTCCATCACAAGATGTATCTCTTTTGGCAAAAGATTTATTTCATAGAAGAGTCTCTAAAGACTGGGTTGCATTTTGAAAGAGACACCTATAGGGCCTCCCTGGTGGATCAGGTGTTAAAGTTTCAGCACTATCAAGTTATCACTAGCTTTTGTGACATGAGTTCTATCCCTGGCCAGGGAGCTAACCCACATGGCACAGCAGAATTCTTCTGTCTCACCAGTGCTCCCCTTAATATTGTATTTCAGTAGATCCATCTGTTCTGCTCCCCACTCTGTCTCTGGTGAATCCTCTTGACCACCCTCCCCACCTCTGGCCTACACCCCAGTTCTTGTATGTATAAATAAACAAATAAAATAAATCTTCGAAAGAGACACATATATGTGCAAAGGAAAATCCCTCTTTGTAAGGATGTCTCCGTCACTATAACAGGAAGACCAAATTTTAACTAAGCAGCACTATAACTGCATAACAATGCCTTTGCTTATTTTGCCCTTTGTAGAAATTTCCCTAACTGACCTCTGCCTTACTCCCATCTCACCTCCAATCTCCTCTGTGTAGCTGAGGTTATTTAAGATGGCATCTGAAGCCAAGTGGGTAAGTTAGTTAATCTTACTGGGTTCCTCCCATGTGTAAACTTCTTACCATTTTTCTCTTATCAATCTGTCTGATATTTGTTTGACTATTTGCCAGCCTAGAAGAACCCAGAGGAGTATAGGATGTTTTCCTTTGTGCTCAGATACAGCTAAATAAGTTATTATTTAAGTGAAAAGGAAATTCACACTAGAAATCAGAATTTTGGAATTTTTTCTTATCTTTCTAAATAAGTAAAAAAAAATCAAGTACTTTTTGAGAGCACCCTTTTAATGGCATTTATCAATGAAAATGAAAAAGCAAAAATCCCTCCCAGACACTTGCCAAAATCTCCATGTGAAAGACTTAACACAAATGTAATGAAAATCACATAGAACTAATGGCTCCAGAAGCTTGATTTGAGTATCAGGTTAAGGGTCACATCAAAACAGGCTTCTATTTCAACTGTCTGTTCCTTAACCCACAGGTCTCAGAACCCAGCACCTAAGTAATTCTATTAATAAAACAAACAAACAAAAAAAACCTCTTAGGATCATAAGTATTTCCCAAATTTAGTTGCAGACTCATTTGATAACAATACATAACTGGAACTACTGTGCAAGTATCTTAGTATAAAAATATATTTTTTGTGAAAGAAATGGTAATAGATTAAAGATCACTAAACAAACGCTTACCTTATTAGCATTGTATTGCCTTGTAAGGGGTAATGGCCAGATACCTTACTGGATGCGGTGTATTACCTGTCTAAAATAACAAAAAATCTGAAATCTGAAAATAATTTTTCCCTAGCCCGTGATGTTGATTGGAATTATACTGATGGTCCCGGCAAGAGTATGGCAGGGAGAGCAAAACTGCTGTTTCCTTCAAGAGAATTGGTCATGGGTCAACCTAACGTTCATTCTATATGTATGTGGAAAGAAAATGTGTTTTAGGAGGGAAGAGATAAAAAAGGGAGGGAAAGCCAGAGAAAGATCATTCCTTGAAGTAATAGATAATGGCCCTTGCTCTTTGGAAGGGAAAGAAATGAGAAAGGATATTAATCTTAGGTATCCTTTGAGTCCTTATCCTTGACCACGACCATTCAGATTGTAATTCTTCCTGCTTTTGCAGGAGAAAAGAAAGGAATGTAAGAAAATGTCTTAACATTTTCCCACCTTTGGAAGCAAACACTAATTTAATACTTGAGTAAATCACTGTAGTTAAATTTCTTAACCTGTTAAGTGGGAGAATTGTCTTCAAAGGATACTTGTGAAAATGTCATGTGAGGCTATATGCAAAAACACTTTGGAAAATATAAAGCATTATGTAAGATAAAGAACATGACTACCACGGTTTGAAAAAAAATGGTTGTTTAAACAAGTTTATGCTTTTCATTTTTATTTTTTTAAAGATTTATTTATTTATGCATATACTAACTGGGGTGGAGGCCAGAGGTGTGGGGTGAGAGGATTCACCAGAGACAGAATGGGGAGCAGAACAGACAGATCTACTGAAATACACTGCAGAGCGGAGCAGTGGGCGAGGCAGGAGAGGTCTGCTGTGCCATGTTGGGTTAGCTATCTGCCCGGGGATCGAGCTCAGGCTGCAGTGGCTGTGGGTAGCTTCATAGGCTGAGACTTAACCTGTTGCACCACGAGGGAGGCCCAAGTATATGCTTTTTAATCTAGCTGATAATTGTGTGTATTAAGAGAACTGGGTTTAGGAGAAATTTTTCTGTTCTTTAAATTAGAAAACCCTTAAGGGAAAGGGTCAAGTCATACTTATTTAGGATTTTGCTGGGCCACCTAAAATATTTTTCTCTTAATAAAAAGACTAGACAGAACTATCATTTTGAAAGTAATATATTGTTAAATAATTCTGACAAAAGATTTCTAAAAAAGGAATTTGTTGAATTACATTGAAGGTAAATTTATAGAATTGAAGTTAGAATAGATAAGAAAGTAGTAGATTGACATATACTTAAGTGGAACAAGGCAATGCAATTAAATAAACTAAATAAATGTGTGTGCCTTTTAAAATTAATCTTAAGGATTAAATCTGAAGACTATGTAATGGTTCAATCAATTGGAGAAAAATGGCTTGAAATGGGCCAAAAATAGTCATGCCATTGGTTAGTAGATACAGTGATCAAGTGTGGGTGTTGGGGTGAAAGGATATCAACAGACCAACTCATTTCACATTGGGGTTGCCCTGTAACATGGGCAGTGCATTTTTTTCAGAATACTCTAATGAAGTTATTATTTTCTGTCTTCATAATTAAAGAAAGAACTATGAAAATTTTAAACTTATTATATTATAGAAGGGATTTAACAGACCTGTACTTACTGACTCATTCTAATATATATATATATATATACTCTAATATATATATATATTATATACTCTAATATATATATATAATATATACTCTAATATATATATATATTAGAATGAGTCAGTAAGTATGTGTGTGTACATATATATGTATGTATATACATATATGTGTGTATATACACACACACACATATATGTATGTACATATATGTGTGTATATATATACACACACATATATGTATGTGTGTGTGTGTATTCTTATTCAAATTCTTATTGAAAACTGAAAAGACATATTTACCTTGGAGGCTAACAAAAGAAGAATGATAGTTTTAAATTCTGACTGTATGTCAGGAAAAGAATAAACATTTATATGATCTGCACAACAAAATTGTAGTTGTGACTTTTTAAATAATAATTTTGATAAAAGTAAAACTCAGAGAGTTAAGAAAATTTCCCAGACTCATTTATTAATAACTGATGAAGTGAGGGTTTTAAAATATGCCTTAATTATTTCTTCCTATACAATATCACACAGTATCTCTTGTGGGTTGATTCTATTTACCAATATTTATGTTTAACGAAGCATTTGCAGGTCTGTGATCTCAGGTAGCCTATCTGGTTTGATTCTGCTGCAACTTCCTGAGTGTTCCTGGGCTAGTTGTTTATTATTTGTAAGAACCATGTTTAACATCCATAAAATAGAAATACTAATGAAGATTGTTTTTCATCATCTGTGTACCACACAGAATAAGGCAAGAAGAGGCAGTTAATAGAAAAGCTGAGTTGTTTTAAGTGTTAAGTGCAATGATACAACTTGTTTAATATTACATTAAAAACATCAAAAATATCATTCACCATACTATCTTGTTGTAATTTGAATAATAGTTCTATGGCATTTTTTTAAAGATTTATTTATTTATGCATACAAGCTGGGGTGTAGGCCAGAGGTGTGGGGTGGTAGGAGGATTCACCAGAGACAGAGTGGGGAGCACAACAGGCAGACTGATTGAAATACACTGCTTAAGGGAGCAGCAGGCGCGTCAGGAGAGATCTGCTGCGCCATGTGGGCAGCTTCCTGGCCAAGTATCGAACTTGTGTTGCAGTGGCTCTGGATAGCTTCATAGTGCTGCGCTTAACCCGTTGAGCTACCAGAGAGGACCCTCGATGGCAAATGTTATCAGTGGTCATAGTGCTTCAGATTTGTATGTCATTTTTAAGGAAGCAAATACAGAAGGAAGTTGAGAGTTCAGGTAGAAATTCAGAGACACCTATATTTATCATAATGGAGAAGAAGGAGGAAAGGCCAAAGAATCAACAATTAGAGTAGGATCAGAGGGTCTTTGATTAAACTATGTCAAGAAAGTTGAAGGAAGCCAAGCAGCTGTCAATGGTGATATGTACTTCAGAGGACTTGAGGATGATACAATGTGAAAAGTGACATTGAGGTAATTCAGGCATAAATGTGTTTGTGTGAGACTGACCTAGTCCAATATGGGAGAATTTATAGAGTGAGTCAGAAGAGCTCTTACACATTGTGCATGTTAAGACTATTCTTGAATGATTTAATCTAAATATTTTTATAAGAATGGCAGAATGCTAATAGCTAGCATGTAAGAATATTTGACAGCATTGGCTCATAATCATGTTGGCAGCATGATTACAATGAAATTATGGCTTATTTGATTTAAATGAGAGTTAAAAACAAATTCTTTGTCAGCATTTGTTAATGGCTATGACATTACAACAAGCTTCCTCTTGAATTTCTTAGTCTCCCAGCCTCATTGGATTTTTTTAGATCCTTATGTTTATCACATACTTTCCTTTTCAGGATCTTTACATGGGCTGTTCCTTTTGGTTGGAACGTTCTTCCTACAACCTATTTCATCTTTTTGGTTTTTAAAACTCAACTCAAATGTCACTTGCTCAAAATAAAAAAGCAACTTTCTGATTGTGGACCAAAGAAAGAAAATTTCACTTTTGTTCTGTTGAAAAATCTCTGCCACCCAGTCAAGGTCACCTCTAGATGACCTTCAGATTAGTAAAATGATGATTCTTGTTCACTATAAGGAACCCTGGAGGAGAAACACAGGAATGTCCAGAAAAGTCCATTATCTGAGCCTGTGTTATGTTTTAAAATTGCAGGAAGAAGGAGCATGAAACAACAACCTGAAAGTTCCCCCATGTCTGTTAAGGGCCTTTAAAGATAAGTTATTGAAATGAGCTTTTTTTTTTTTTTTTCACATCTTCCTAAACACAGATCACTGTGACTAAACTAGTTTTGTAAGATCAAGAGATTGTTTTGAAGTTATGAACAGTCTTTGCCATTTACAAATTAAGTTGGCTAAAACTTAGATACTTTTAGCTAGCTGAAAATACTAAAAATTAACTAGATGCTTTCTCTCCTTTTTTAAAAAAATATGTATTTCTTTTTTTTTATAAATAACTTAAGTATATAAACAGAGGCCAAAACTCTCCAGGGGTAGGAACCATTCACTGAGAGAAATCTATTATCTCCAGGCCCAGTCCTTAATTTAGCTCTGAATAACCTCTGTAAAAATTTATCTTTTTCTAAAATTTGAGTACATTTCGTAATGGTGATTATTTCAGGCAACATGATACAAACCACAGACTAGGTTTTATTCATTGTGCCATATATACATGTTTTATAATGTGGTCAAATTGCAATTAAAATAAAAATCCATTTTCTTTCATTATCAACATCCCTACTGGAAAACAAGCTTCACAGATATGGAACAATGTCACTCTGCTATGAACCTTCAGTAGCTTGTGTATGTCACTCTTTGTAGAGGAAAAAAAAAAAAAAAAAAGATAAGAGGGTCTCCCTGGTGACACAGGGGTTAAGTCTCAGCACTATCAAGCTATTGCCAGCCACTGCAGCATAAGTTTGATGCCCTGCCAGGGAGCTGACCCACTTGGCATAGCAGACCTCTCCTGTCTCACCCACTGTTCCCCTCAGCAGTGTAGTTCAGAAGGTCTGCCTGTTCTGCTCCCTACTCTGTCTCTGGTGGATCTTCTCACCAATCCTTCCCCCACCCCACACCTCTGGACTATACTCCCGTTCTTGGATGCATAAACAAAAATAAATCTTTTAAAAAATGAAAAATAAATTCCTATATCTAGATGGTCCATCAGATCTGCATCACAAAGATATAGCACAGGGTCTAGCATATGGTGGAATATACATGATTGTTACATATCAATGAGCCTCCTCTTCATAACTTTAATATCTCATGGTTCTATATATATTAGGACTTGGTAGCTGCTTGAATTAATAGTGTAAATTAAGTTTCTACCCTCCAGGAGTTCATAATCTAGCTGAGCAAAACAGAAAGTCACATGTGGAACAAAACAAATATCAAAATAAAAATAAATGCAAAGAAAGTAAGTTATATTTCAGTATTTGTGAGGTTAAAACCTCCTAGTTATTTTGTCTTTGAGCACAATACAATTTTCCAAAGAAGTTATCAAAATGTCTCTATAGGTGAGTATGCTAAGGTATAGGAGCATGCTGCTCTTGAATCTCCTAGCCTGGAGTCAGGTCAGGAATACCGCTGTGATAAATTATAAAGTAAGTATGTACAATTTGACAAGCCAGGCAAGGATTTGCTTGTTGGAGTGTTCTAAATCTTAGTTTTGTCCCTCAAAATGTTCAAAGATAGCTAAACATCATGCAAGATCAGACATAGGGAATATAGCAATTACAGAATATATTCTGTATATATATATTCTGTAATTGCCATATATATATACATACACATATTATAACATATACATAATGTACTTAAATATATTTACATATATATTCTGTAATTGCTATATATATATATATATATATATATATATAGTAACATATACATAATGTACATATGCTTTTTTTCACTTTGTGGGTGCATTATTCAGACCATTGTTGTTCTGATCATCAATTTGCATTGCATTGTTCTCACTCATATTTATGATTGCCATTTTCTCCCCTTACATTTATGTCAGCCTACTCTATCCCTTCCTGCACTAGTAGGTTAATACAATACACAGTGAAGTAAACACACTGGCTGTGTCTACACACAGACAGAGAATCAGTTGAATCAACTCTAGGAGTATGACAAACAATGGACCTTAGATGTAGGAGCATACATGTGGCCAGAAGGGCAGGACAGGAAAAAACTTGAAGGCAGAGTCTACCTAAGAATAGGCTTAAAAGTCAATAGTCTTAAATAATCTATCAGTTTGCAAATGGATTCCAACAATCTGAATTCTTTTTCATTTCTAGAAGTTTTGCATTATTGTGAGACTAAAGGATTGGACTTTGCCATATTTTACAATAAAATTCTTTATGTTCTAAGGAAACAGCACAGTATTTCTATTGTTCTAATTCTGCATAACAAATTTTCATATAAAGAAATAAAAGTAACAGAAGTGTCTTCTAAGTCCACTATTAACTTGCCTTTCCCGATATTAAGAATGTTTCCAAGCACTTGACAGACATGTAGTTTCTATGCGGAAAACCAGAATTCTGGCCTCATTATAAAAACAGCTTGATGGAGAGTTGTTTATTGCTTTGCTAAACTGCCACAAGTTACTGCCTGTTGGATACCGAAGTGTTAGCTTTTCTTTTTCACACATGTGCATTTGATTGTTTTTATTGAAATAGGTCTTAGGATTCATTACATTTGCATGACTGAGACATTAATCTTTAGCCTACTTTTGCATGCTTGTAATGGAAAAGATCCTACAACACTTAAGTGCCAGATCCTCACCCCCAAATGTACCATATTTATATTATAAAGAATACATGTGTATAGAGGGCTTCAAGGGGGTATGAAATATGTCATTACATAATGGGATTGAATAAGGATCCGAAAAATAATAGGTCAAAGAAAGAAATGTGGATATATATCATGTTTATGAAATTTTGCAAAAATATTTGTGAAAATTTATTTTGAAAAATGACTTAGCTGCCAATACTTGCTTGCCATTTTGTAATCTACTTTGTTTTCCCCTAATTTATGTCATATGAATCTGCTTCCCAAATGATCTTAACTTAATCTTAGATCCTAATTTAATATACCTGTCCTCTAGCAACACCAATATAACTAGGTAAGAAAGTGAAAATAGTTATGAAATTCAATGTGATGACCATTTTGGACTGATAAAATAAAATATTTAAATGTTACCTTCTAGGGGTTTAAAATCTACCTGGACAGAAAAAAAAACAAAACAAAACAGGTAAAAATAAGCAAACAAGCAATGATTTAATGCCAAATAAGAAAAGGAAATGTAAATGTAATATGTTAACTGTTGGTATTATTTCAGGTTGCCTCTGAGTCTTCTAACTATAGAGCAGACTTAGGTTCCAACATGCACCAACACATACAGTTTCAACCACTGCCTATATTTCCCTACAAGTTAATGACAACCCAGTCTAAGCATGCAGCCTGAACCTCATGCTTAAATTCTCCATTTTTGTACCCTACTTCCTATGTAACCTCTCCATCTGGATGGATTCCAGAAGAAAACAGGGAAATCAGTATATTCATAAACAAATTTTCATTCCTCATAAACATTTTTCTCTTACTGTATTTTTCCTTTGTTGTTATTCATGAATTACCACAGATTCACTCAAACTGGGAATTATTCCCTACTGTCCCACTCTATTCCATGGCATTATTTTCTTTTTAATTAGATATCTTACAGTTTATTTTAATTCAACTCAATCAATATTTATTGAGTGTCCACACTGTGCTTGACAAAGCTGGAAACAAGGTAGTAGAACTTACAGTCTAGACATACACTTTATAAGAAGTTAATAATATGATGAGGGTTAAGAAGTAGGCAGTAAATGACGACAAAGGGAAATATACAGTAATGACTTATGTAGACGAGGGAGTCTATATTATCTTTTCAATATACTTACTCTTAATGACATATTTTATGAAAACATAGAAGAGAAATCAAGATTCCCATATTTACATATACCACAATCACTATCATTGTATTTACTCCCAGACTTCATCTTGCTCCTTTGTATGAAACACTCATCCTTACATCTAAAACCAGATCACATACAGACCTCAGGTTCTATTTCAAAAAACTGACACAAAGTTTTGTCTGTGTATCCTATCTTTCTTGCTTCATCATTATCTCCTCCTGGATCATTTTGAGCAAGTGACTTCTACCAAGAGCCACAAGATGATGAAAGAATGACTCTGAGATTATTTGCATGCTGTGGTCAGTCATGCTTGGAGAGAGGTGCTGGGTATATGTCTGCCATGGTGTCAGTGTTGTTTCAGGGGACACTCCTCCTGTTGAATTTGGGGTAGGCTCCCAGGACGTTAAGCATTGAAAGAGAATAAACTGACATAAGCCACTAGGAGCTGGTCAGGAGAATGACTCCATGATGGTTAAGTGTGGCTTCACTGAGTTAGAGATACATGAGTTTCAAAGGGTAAGAGCTTTAGAAAACCTGAGGAGTCAATTGGTAGTGTTTGGGATTTGGGACCTTGGAGGATTGAGTGACATAGTGCCAACTGAGCCAAGTGAAATGAAGAAGGCAGAGTCAGAGAACTCCTGACATTCCAGTCATTCATTTTCTCTTTATTGATTAGTCTGAAAGTTCTGGGTTGAAGACTGGGTTAATTAACTCACAATAGGATACTTGGAAGACCAGGGCAGCTGCTAAAATATCTCAATATTTTGACCGATGGAAATATCCTGCCGTTATGTACTAAATGTTTGTCAGTACTATTTATCGAATATTCTGTGAATTTACTTATTTATATATTTGCTTATATCTGCTTCTCCCACATGAAAATGAGAATGCCATAGATTTTGTGAAATGCTGCACCCTTAATACATCTAAGTACACATATACAGCTTGTTCTTAATATATCTTTGTTGAAGACATGAATTACTGAATGCTTCTTTGAGGAATGTCATTTATATTGACTTGAAAATGAAGGAATATTAGCTAGGGAAACATGAATAAGTGGTGTGTGACTCTTGCTAGAAATGAGAATACTAAATGTAAAAATTCAGAAGTGGAAAAATCATGGTGCATTCCAGGACATGAAAGAACTTTATAAGTCTGGAGTTTAAATAACAAGAGTGAGAGGTAGGTGGCTTAACATATTATGGGAGCATTGCAAACCTTGTAAAATATATTAAACTTTATTACATAGTTAAGTGGAAGCTGTAAAAGAATTGTGATCAGGAAATGGCATGATGAAATCTCTATTAAAATGATTTTTGTGTGTGGAATGGTTTGAGGAATTGACTAGAGTAGTGCAAAAAAGAGTGAAGGAAGAGAAAGAATCCTGGTTATGATTTCTTAGCTAGGATAGTGACAATTCAGGTGGAGGGAATTGAATGATTTTGACAGTTATTTCAGAAATAGAAAAAGAAAGAACATAATTGATGATTGGATGTGAAGAAGTGAGGAAAGTAAATATTTGAGCAACTGAAAGGAGAGTTTACTGGATTAACTGACATAGAGACCACTGGATTTGTAGACATGCATGAGGAAGAAATCTGACTCAGTTGTGGACATTTGAGGCTGAGATTTCTTTTGGATAGGAAAACAGTCAAATATGTAACTAGATATGCAGATAGTCTGCTCCAGTGAGAGAACAGGGCTGAAAGCTTATATCTGAGAGTCACCAACATACAAATGTAAATGAGACAAATGACAGCTGGGTGCTCATATGGAAAAAGGAAACATAGAGAACTAAAGATCAAGCCACACTTCAAGGTAAATCCCAAATGTATTAAAGAACTAAATGAGAAAAATAAGAAGAAATAATACAAATACAAATAACTTTTTATCTGAATATAATTCATACTTGAAAACATGCTTGAGGTTAAATTTTCAGAGTCTATATTCCAACATATTAAATGGGAATGATAATAACACAATTGCCTATTCAAAACCTCTACCTAATTTCCCCAATTGTCAATAAACACTCTAAAACAGCAATAAAACAATCCTCTATGGACTTTTGCATAACTTAAACCATTTAAAATATCAATTACTTAATAATTTAACACTTAATGAACTTAGTTGGTATGTTTGTGTTCAGCAGGCAATGATTTTCTATGATATTCAAACAAATTATTCTTTATTTCTATACTGCAATGGATATAAGCTGTCATGTAAACAAACCCTACTAAAGATTTAGTTACAAGCTCATTAAAAATCCAAATAATATTAAGCAAAATTACCCAAGAAGAAAAGTTTCAAATTACAGTGTTTGAAGAAATGCTCCAGTGGATTTCATGTCAGGAAAGACAGACTATAACACTATTACAGTGGTGGTGGTTGAGAGTCAGAACATAGAGACCTTCCTGGTAGAGGGTGTAATGTTATAGGGACAACAGCTGAGATATGACAGCCATACTCACCATGTTCTCCAACTCATTCTCACAAGCTGCTTTAATGATTTTATTATTGACACATATGTAAATTCATCATAGTGATTTTCAATTTAAATAGTTTGAGGTGAAAAAAAATGCTAAATTAGAGTAGATTTAAGAGCAAAAACTTTAAGATCAAAAACGTAGCCAAAAATATCATAAATAAAGGAAAAATAGAAATGGAAATAACCAACTGAGAAAAGATATATGTCACAAGGTTACTTTATAGTCTTCAAATTAATATTAACAAGACTAAAATAGAAAAGGGGTAAAAGACACATATAGTGTTCGATGTGTGTGTCTTTGTGTGTGTAAAATATACATTTTTATATGGAAAAATGTTTCCCCTCCAACATATAAAAGAAATATAAATTAAAACTATACCGATGCAACATTCTTCACAGCCAAATTGACTAAAATCCAACTATTTGCTGACAAAACTGTGAGAACCCATTTCTACACATTGTTGTTGATGTAGAACTATGTGGAATACTAGCTGCAATATCTCTTGCAATTACAAACAAACATTGCCTTTTCCACAGCAATCTCAATTTGAGGAATCAAATTGTGTCATACATATGCACTGAAGAAAAATGAAATGAAATAAAATATGTACAAAGTTATTTATTGTGACATCATTCATACCAACAAAACATTGGAAGAAATCTCCATTTCCAGTAGTAGATGCTGGTTGATCTATGCTGGCAGATCATAATGAGCACTATGCAAACTTCAAAAGTAATTTACTAATATGAACAGTAATTTACTAATACGAACAGAACTTCCAGACATACTGCAAACTTAAGAAGACAAAGTACAAAATACTGTGTATTGTATACGAACTTTTGGGAAGTGAGGGGGAAAACAGTACATATTTTGTTTAAATTAATAATACAGGCAACCATGAAGATAATCAACAATCTATAAAAATAAGAAGATGGGGCCTCCCCCGTGGGCGCAACATGGTAAGCGCAGCGCTGTGGAGCTGTCAGGGGTTGAGGCACGAGTTCAACAGCCAGCGGGGAGATTCCCACATGGTGCAGCGGACCTCTCCGGCCTCCTCCGCTGCTCCCCTCAGCAATGTACTTGGGTGGATCTGCCTGCTCAGCTCCCCACTCTGTCTCTGGTGAACCCTCTCATTGCCCCACACCTCTGGCCTATACCCTAGTTTGTATGCAAAAATAAAATAAAATCTTTAAAAAAAATAAATAAGGAGATGGAAGAAAGATGATAGTAACAGAAGCAAGACTTCTCTGTGTGTATTTTTGTAGAGTTTTAACTTTAATTATATATATATATATATATATATATAAATACAGAAAAACAAGTTGTTTCTGGGAATGTTAGAGTGCAACATATCAAATGAATTTATTTATAGAATGCATTTTATGCAATTGTAACTGAATTCCAAGCTTTATTTTAAAAATAAAGTAAATAAAAATGATAAAATTATTAGTGAATGGACTTAAATAAAAATTTTGATATGTTAAAATTAAACTGAAAATACAAACTTATGACTTAATAAATATATTCTTGCTGCATTTAGTAAAACTGCCCAGAAGCTTTATCACACCCTATAGCAAGAAACCTCCCTGGCAAAATATCTTCCTAAATTCTAGATGATATTAAAGGAAACCAGAACAAACTGTAGAAACAGCTAACTATAAATTGGGGATAGGGAAGGTACACAGCAAGGCTAACAAATCTTTTTTATTTTTTAAAGATTATTCATTTATGTATACAAGAGCTGGGGTGTAGGCCAGAGGTGTGTCTGTGGGGGTTGGGTGGTGAGAGGATTCACCAAAGACAGAGTGGGGAGCAGAACAGGGAGACTGACTGAAATACACTGCTGAGGGGAGCAGTGGCCAAGACAGGAGAGGTCTGCTGTGCCATGTGGGTTAGCTCCCTGGTAGAGGATTGAACTTCTATTGGCAGTGGCTGCCTATAGCTTCTTAGTGCTGAGACTTAACCCCCTGTGCCACCAGAGAGGACCCTGGGCCAGGAAATCTTTATATCCAAAAAAGCAAAAGCCTTTTCATGGTGCATGGTGTGGTATGGTAACTTGTTTGATCATGGCGTGATCTTATGCCTCTAAGTCATATACAATGTTTCAAACCATTATTAATTATTTAAAATAAAATAAAATATGACATATATGTATATATATATAATTAAATTGAAAAATAAAACAGAAAAAAATAAAAATCTCAAAAATATGTCAGTCATCAGAATGTGTTCCCAGCACTAAAGGTATGACAGTCAAAAATCAAAAACAGTAATAAATAGAGAGTATTGAGAGGCATTAAATTCATAAAAGTTCATACACTCAAAATGAGCCATAGCTTCCTTTGTTCTCTAAGGAAGCTGGAAAATCTAAGTACTCCAGTTTGTGCTTAGTTAGCGATTCTTTATGACACACATGGGTTATATAAATGGGTGATTTCTCTGGATGATTTGGAATTTTTGCTTTTCTACTGATTTCACTTTATTTGTCTTGCCTTGAAAGAGATGTTCAGAGCTTGAGACCAGAAAAATACTAGGTATTCTTTTTGATGTTGACATTTTTCCTTTTTTTTCCTTCCTTTGTTCAGAGGTGTGTTACCACAATACACCCACCATGATTTAGACATTTTTGAATCAGTAATCGCTCACTAATTTTCATTCTCACTAAGAATTATTGCTATATGAGAAAAACATTGTTTCTATCATTATGAACTTGAACTTTTGTTATGTGTGGCTAAAGCAATTATTGCTATCTTGCATTCAATACAGTATTTCAATCACGTACATTTTTTGTTTCTGGTCTGTAATTCTTGACTCTAACTTGCACCAAGTAAACTTCAGTAATGCTTATTGAATAAGTGGGTATTTAAGTTTTTAATTGATTTGGAAGCTTTAAATTCTAATTTAAGTAAATTATTTATCCTTAAGAATCCCGAAAAGATTTTTTCCTCTGATAGTTACAATAAAGTACTTTTGACTAAAATGTAACTTGACAAATGCTAATTCTTTAAACACATGAGTAGGGAATATTTCCCATCTTTGTCTATTTTTTTTTAAATAATGTCTTATAGTTTTTATTGTACAAGTTGTTCACCACCTTTGCTAAGTTTACTTCTAGGTATTTAATACTTTTTGTATCAGAGAAATGCTGGTCTTATAAAATGTGCTGGAAAGCACTCCTTCTTCCTTAAAGTTTTTTCAAGAGTTCAGAAAGCACTGGTATTAGTTCATTTTTGAAGGCTGGGTATAACTCACTAGTGAAATCATCTGGTCAAGGGTTTTTGTTTTTAGGGGGAATTTGGATTATAGTTTTCATATCCTTGCTTGTAATTGGTCTGTTCAGGATTTTTTTTTTTAATAACTTTCTAACTCAGTATCAGAAGGCAGTATGCTTTGAAGAATTTGTCTACTTATTCTAAGTTATCCCATTTATGGGCATAAATATGTTAATAGTAGTTGCTTATGATCCTCTGTATCTCTGAGATGTCTGTTCCTACTTCTCAACTTTCATTTTTGATTCTATTAGTTTTTTCTGTTTATATTTAATGGAAAACTTTGCCAAGTCCTAATATGAAATTACTATATATATTTAATTTTTGAACAATATCCAGAAATTTTTTAACAAAAATAACATTTTTAAACTTAATGTGATGTATATAGTGAAAATTAAGTCATTTAATACTTCAGATGATATTTTTGTGTTTGCTTATATTTTTGAGACACATGATGAGGCTTTGACTAACAGAAAGTCAATTTATTTTTCATGTTTTCTGATATCTTGAGTAGAAGCAGACTTTTCTAATTGATAGTGACAGAACTGTAGGCCTCTTAATTTGCTAATATTCTTAAATGCACATAGATCAATTCTCACTTAAAAGGAAAAAAGGTAGTTTACATTGATGTTTTGAGAGTTTTCAGTGACTCTGAGACTTGTCTATACAGATCTTTTGATACTTTGGCAAACAGAGATCCTCATACTGGAGACAAGATCCTGCTTTACACTAGGTATATAATTAAGTTAATGAATAAGAAAGCACCACTATAAATCTTCACCAAATTATGTTCTTTCAATCTATCATAATTTCAAATTATTAGAATATTTTAAGTGAAATCTAACCTTACTACATTACATATTTGCTGAAAATATCAATTTTATAATGCAAATCAACCTTAGTCATTTAAGCTTCTTAAAAGCTTCACAGATGTTTTATTAATATTGAAAACAAACTAAGAAAGATGGTCTTAACAGTTATACCAGAGTCTAATGTATCATTCTTTCATGAATTTATTAAACCAATATTTGTGAAATACCCACTTTGCACAAGTTACTTGATGATGTAAATAAAATAGCCAAAATCCCTCTTCTTGTATAACATAGTCTCTTTGGGAGAAGACAAATAATAAATAGATATGCAAATAAATCCATTGCCTATCTGGTGGTGGTGAGAAGTACAAGAATAATTAAACAGGGTGATAGGACAGAGAATAACTGTGTGGGCTGGGCACTGCTTTATTTGATGGGGAATTGAGGATGGGCCTCTCCTGTTAAAGGACATTAAAGCAGACACTACTGAATTGCAGGAGTCCCGTGTGCAGATAGTTGGAGGAGGGAAGGGTATAGTCAAAAGCTTTAAAGCAAGGTATTCATTATATTTGAAAATTCTCAAGCAGTCATACGGTTTGGAACAGTATGAACTGGGCAGAGAGGGATGTCGGAGATTTAGCCTGGGACTGCACTGTCTACACATTCAGAGACCTGACACAAAGTGTGGATTTTCATTTTTATTTTGACAAGTAAAGGTTTACATACTTTAAGAAAACTAAAACACTATGAAATCACAGAACACAAACACTTTTTAAAAACTTTCTGCCAGAAGCAGATGAAAATATCAAATTAAAAAGCAAAGAATTCCAGAGATAATTACTTTTTTTTAATTCACTACTTATCTGAGAACTTACACTTTGGTAAATTGTGACCTAGGCAATTATAGCACAATAAGGTTAATTAGCGAAGAAAATTACATCCCAATACTCTATTTATTGTTTATGCATCCATTAGTTCATATAAATTTTCTAGGGAAATACTTATCTATATAGTCCATTCCTATCCAGGGAAACCCCTTAACTCTGCTAGAAAATTGCTTCTAGGATTAGGCTCATTTTACTCATCTAAGCAATAGATTTTGAACTCACCAAGGAATCTACAAGTAAAATCTCACAGCAGGTGCAGCTGCAGGTGGTGGTGAAGCTTTCCAAACAGCCACTGAATCTGCCAGTATAGAAGATCTTATGTCATCTGGCAAGTATCGCTAATGGACAGGAATTGCTTTGGGGCAAAAATTTTCTCTTTTGTGTAGATAGTTGGAAAGAATGCTATTAAGTGCCTTTTTTTTTAAATCCAACAAATGACAGATAGATTTTTATTCCTTGTGAAAAAGTCTAAAGATGCTTTTTAAAAATAAATTCAAAATTTTATCTGATGACAGACTGAAATATATCTGTATTAAATTTGTACTTATTAGATAATTTATATATTAAGTGACTCTGATACTAGCCATAAATCTAAAGACACACGTTCCGAATGTGTATCACCTAAAACTGAGATATTGGGTACCATATAATTCCCAAAATTGTATAACTTCATTTCCTGATCGACAACTAGAAAGATTTGTGAAGCCAAACAAATGGAGGAAAGCACCTCAAAGTTTATACAAGGAAAAGATAGGACTGTTGTGAAATGTTGTTGCTGAGAAGAAAAAGTTTCTTTCTGTTTGTTGCCTTTAACCAGTGGGTTGTGGTGTTTGTGCGACAAGGTAGTAGGATAAAGGTCATGCATGTCCCTAGGATTTCTATACATATAAAAAATCACACTACCGAGAATGTGCTGTGAACTTTTCCTTCTGCCCTTTTTTAGAATCACATATTTGAATTATTATGGTCTATTACACTTTGAATACTTCTGGCTCTGCTCCATCTTTTTGCTCTTGAACCACATAGAAGTCCTTATTAGTGCTAAGATTTCAGAAGGGACAGAGGAATCTGTTCCCTTATTGTCTGCTCTTCTTCTTATTTTCTCTGGCTTCTGGGTGTTCATGTTAATACAGGTCCCACATGGCACCAGAAGGGGATGTTGTTGCTGATAATTTATACAAGCTATTGAAGAAATCATGTCTATCATGTATATCATCATGAAACTATTTTTAATGATTATAGAAACACAAATCCTTAATGTGCTTATTAAATCTAAGATATTGGAATGCACTTTTAGAGTTGGCAGTACTGATAGTGGTAAACCACAAGGCAGAATAGTTAAATTAATGTGAGAGTTAGGAGGAAAATCTGCCTAAACATAATTTCTTTCTCTTTGCAAAGAGGAGGAAAAAAGAAAAATAGAAAATTTGCCTAAACATATTTGATTTTCTCTTCTAGAAGGGAAATTAAAAAAAAAAAGTTACAGGTTTAGTAACCTAAAGAAAATTTAAAATAGAAATGATCACTACTGGAATCCTCAAGAAATGCATTTATGTTCTTGGAAACTTAGACTGAGTTTTCATCCTTTCTGGGAATTAATTCAAATTAAGTTCACTTTTCTAGGAATGAATCCTTGAGGTGATAAAACCTGTTGTATTATTTGTTGATAGAATTAAAAAAAAAAAAAACAGAATATTTTAGTCTCCTGGAAGTGTTTTAAAAATTTGAAAACTTGGTAGTAGTTGCTAGAAGACATTACCATTCATATTATAGAACTTACAAAGAGTCAAATCTGGCACGTAAATTTTTATATCTAAAAGTGTAGTATTATGAAGCATTACATAAAATGAATGTTAGGGGACCCTTTAGGTATATATCATGATGTTTAGTAGATAAATTAAAATAGAAAATGGAAAAAATAGGTCACTGGGGCTTAGTATACAACTTAGAGTAAAATCAATTTTTATATGATTAAAGAAGCATAGGATAGAAATGAGAAGGGTGATAAGGGAGATAGGATGGTGTGGATAAAGAAAAAAGGACTTTAACTTATAAACTTATATTCTCTATGAACAGAAACATTGCCAGCTGGAAACACACAAAAAAGACTTTTGAATGTTACTGCAATCCAGGTGCTAGTAATTTTCTCTTGAAAATTCATCCCATATGTGCAGTGGTTTATGGCACTCAATAACCAAGGACACTTTTAAAAAAGGATGAAATAACACAAACCTAAGTTTAATATACTCATCTGAAATAAACCATTCTCATTTAACATAGAGCATGTTTTAAATGCTTTCACTTTGTTTTCTGGAAAAGAGCCAAATTTTGTTGTTATTTCTTTGTAATTACAATATTTAATCACCTGACAGTACATTTACAACCAAGAGTTAACTTCTGTGCAGAAGTCAGAATAAGAGACAACACCTATCTAGCACATGCTCAATGAGGGTTCAAGTTAGCAGCAGACTATGAGAAGCTTCTAACAATACACAACAGAAAAGAAGGATGACAGTTGGATTAATTTTATCTTCTTTAATACGGTAATATAATATATATATATATATTCACACATTATACTTAATATAAAATGCTACAAAATTATAATAAACCTATCACTGAGCTCAAGAACTGGAATGTTACCAAACTGTGGCAAGTGTCTATCTTCCCTAACCTAGAATTAACCGCCACCCTGAATTTTATCCTTATAATTCCCCATTGCTTCTGAGAACAATGAAAATGAAACAAGAAATTAGTCTAATCAAATGACCCATCTCCCTTTCTACCTTTCCATTGATTTCAAAGTCTGGCATAACTGCACAATCGACACTATTTCTAAGCCTCTGGAGAAAGACTTCATTCATTCATTCAATCAATCATTCATTCTCTGACTAACCTCAAAGAGAGGGAGCTCTCTAAGAAGAACCAGCAGGGAAGTGTCTCCTTCATGCTACTAGGAGCCCACATGACGAGGGATTGGTCAGAAAGGGAAATGCTATAACATGTTAAAGCCAACTAATGACACCTAAAGCCAGTCTTCTTTTACCTTATTCAGGAAAGCCAGTCTTCTTTTACCTTATTCAGGACACAATTGGAAACTTTATTCTCTGAATTTTCTTACAATATCATATCAGAGCAAGTACATACAATTTGTAAACAAAACTGATTTCCAGCATGAGACCTATAGAGTGACATATTCTTCTTCCTTGCAGATTACACAGGCAATCTTTTAGAAAGTTCTCTGAAATATAGTGCATTCTTTGTAAGAACAATAGACTCATTCTATTAATTTCATCTGTTTCACATGAGAAGAACAAGTCATTACTGGGTGTTGCTGGGGAGCATTATGCCTCAGATAGCTGATTTTCCTGAGAGACGTACTTGATAGGAAATGAAAGAACACACAGCTCCTTGTTATATGTGTTATGTCTTTGATATTACATCCCCCCAAATCCCACTAAAACAAAGACAAAATCAACTTTGAAGAGAGCTATATAAGAGCAAGCAAGGGATTGAACATTTAGGTTAAGTCCTTACATATTGAAGCAAAAAAAAAAAAAAAAAAACAAAACCAAAAAAACGTTGCCTCATAGTTTCCTCAAGCAAACAAAAAGTTTACATTATTTCTCCCAGAGAGTGATTGATGAAGTTTATCATGAGAACTTTTGGTAGATGAATGTTGTATTTTGTTATAAGAAAAATCAGCATACTATAATGAGAATAAGGGTTTTGAGGACACTTGTAATTTTTTTCTGGTTTTCAAAAATATGCTATATGGGGCCTCCCTGGTGGTGCAATAGGTTAAGCGCAGCTCTGTGGAGCTGTTGTTGGCTGAGGCATGGGTTCGATGCCCTGCCAGGGAGATTCCCACATGGCGCAGCAGACCTCTCCCGCCTTGCCCGCTGCTCCCCTCAGCAGTGTATTTCGCTTGATCTGCCTGTTCTGCTCTCCATTCTGTCTCTGGTGAACCCTCTCACCGCCCCACACCTCTGGCCTACACCCCAACTTGTATGCAAAAATAAATAAACCTTTTTAAAAAATGCTATATGGGTTAGTAAAGGTCCTGTGTCTATGGCAGATTTCTTTTAAATATTCATATATATTACCCTATTTAATCACTATGATTGTCAAATGAAGGTCACATTATCACATTTAATTTTTAGGCCAAGTTAGAGAGGAGTTAAATGATTGCCCTAATATTCCAGAAAACATAAAGAATAGTATAATATTTATTTTCAGGCACTGATATATTGATATATGTTTAGCAACCAGCTTTTGGGCTGATACAGGAGCTGGAGAGATAGTGGAGAGCTGCTAACTTGTGGCAATTGAGTTTTCATGGTGCAAATACTTCCATAGTGGCAAATTTAAGATTACTGACATGATGTCATTGAATGGGGTATTTGCACAAGTGTTTCAGTAGCACACCATTATATTGTATTTATATCAAAAATTGCAATAGATACAATATTAAGAATATAGAAAGCATTAAGAATATAGAAAACAGTGAAATGTAGTAAAACATGAAGACATTTGAATATTTGGTATATTTGCTTCTGATGCAATCATTTAATTCTAAGCTAATATACTTTAATTTAAAAAATTTTTTTTCAGAAGCCACTCAGACTGTGCCCTCTCCCTCTAACTCCCCCAAAGGTGGGAGTTATCCAATGATAAAAACCTTGAAGTAATTCTTGATTGCTGTTTTTCTAACATTTGACCTTCAACTTGTCAGCAGCAAGAATAACTGCTAACTGTTTCTCATTCATTTATTAAAAAAATAATTTATTCAAAAATTAGGGTCTCCCTGGTGGCGCAGCGCTTGAGCTCTGCGCTGTGGAGCTGTCGGCAGCGCACAATGCGAGCTTGACACCCAGCCAGGGAGAATCCCACATGGTGCGGCAGACCTCTCCTGCCTCGCCCCCTGCTCCCCTCAACAGTGTATTTCTTATCTGCCTGTTCTGCTCCCCGCTCTGCCTCTGGTGAACCCTCTCGCCGCCCCACAACTCTTGCCTGCACACCAGCTTGTATGTATAAATAAATAAATCTTTAAAAAAAATATTTAGTTGCTGGTCAACTTTGACATGCCAAATATAGTACAGGGCTTTACTAATAAACAATGAATAAACAAAAATACCTGGCTCTCAGGATGCTACTGTCCTGGTACATGGATTTAAAAAAAAAAAACAAAACAGTAATTAAATGAAAGTTATTAATAGTGAGTCATAAGTGAGTAAACGTGTGAAGTGATTTAAACAGATAGGAGAGATGGTAATTTGATAGTAGCTTCCTCTCTGTTGAGGCAAAATTATAGCAGAGACTTAAAAGAAAAGAGGAGCATCTATCTGTAGTATCTGAAGAAACCTTGTTCCAAAGCTATGTACCAATGCCTTGAGGAACCATACTTGATATTTCTGAAGAGATTCAGGGGAGTCAGTGAAGTTTGGAGCAGAGTGAATACAGAGGAGCTCAGTAGGAGAGAATGAAATAGGGTGACAGTCAAAGCCAAACACAGCCAATTATAAGAATATCCAGGACACAAACTGGTTTTTCTTTTTAGTGAGACCTTCAACAGCGCTGTTGTCTTGATTTGAATTATTTTTTAAAGGTTCACTTTGTTGGGTGAGTAAATGCAGACCATTACACCCCAGATCTTTTATGCATAAATAAATCTTTAAAAAAATTAAAAATAAATAAATACCAAGTTAGAAGTGGTTAGATATTTGTGAAATGACTTAGCCAAATGATGATAGTTTTTGAAGCCATATAAACAGCAAAGACACTAAGAAATGATTGGCTTCTACTTAAACATTTAAGGAATATACCTTACATTATTGGGACCTTAGTTGTGACCCTAACTTCATGTTGCTACACTGCTTTTCTTGCTTGATTTTATTCAACCATATCAGACTCCTTGCTATTCCACAGACTCTGAAAATACCTCAACTGTTTGGAAACTAATTTTTTCTCTTTCTGCAAAGCTGGTCATCCAGATGTCTATTGGTTTGCTCTTCCTTTGCTCCATTTGAGTTATTTCTAAAATGCCCTTCTGGTAAAGACCTTTACCCATATAAAATATCAGGCACCCTCCTTTTTTCATTTGTTCCACTTTATCTTTTCAACATAGCACTAATGTCACTACTTCAAATGTATTACACATTTATGTTATGCTATGGTTTCTCCCCATTCCATAACAATTTATTTTGTTCACCATTGTGAAGGCCAAATCCTATTTTCTAAAACATTGTGTCATTTCCACATTTACAAACTTGAATCATTCCATATTTCCTAAATTTCTGCTTGTCATATAACACTGATAACCATAATGGCCACATCCTTGGTAAGTTATCAACATCCAATCACTCAGTTACTCACTCAATTTTTACATTTTAAGGAAGGGGATAATCCTATTTTTTGGCACAGTTAGACGCTTCAGGTCTTCAGATGGTTCAAGTCTTCAGCTATCCTTCAAGTGTCTGTATTTCGGTATGCATTTTCACAGAGGAGCTCCCTGTTTCCAACCCAATTTGCCTACATCTCACCTCACTATTCTAGACATAGTGATGCAAAAAGTATAGCTGATTGACAAGTGCTAAATTATTACAATTGTGCTAGGCTTCCGCATGAAGGGAAGTATTGTACATACTTGAAGAGTCCTTATTAAAAAAAATATTTGCTCTTTGAGTTTCTATGCTGGGGAGATTTGAGGTACTTAGCTCAGTAGATTTTGAAATAGTCACATGCTTCAGACAATATCCTAACAAAGGATTGAGAATTGATCCAACAGAATCATGGAAGGACAATATTTCCAGTGCCTCCGTTTCTAGAAGGGATTGGTATTTTCTCATTAGCTTCTTACTTTGAATTCACACTAAGTATTGCTAACGATAAAAAAGTTTAGGCTAGTGTAAACCATACTTCTCAGACAACCTTCAGATACAGCCTGTCATAAAATAACATAATGTTACTTGGCAACTTCTAATTGTGCTTCTTTTGGGTATTGCATAAAGACAACTTTCTGTTTTATGCTGTTTCCATTTTCTTTTCTTTGGTTATCCTAAGATATGTTTGATTTGAAACATATAAAAAAGGCCATTAAAATGAATTAATTGTTGTGTAACTTAATAGCAATTTGCAGTTATGGCTATCAGTTACCTTTTCCTGAATTTTCTTGATTGTAACATAAATTCTTCCTCTTGGATATTCAGTAAAGATGCTTGACTTGTTTAACATGATAATAAAAAGCTAACAAAGCACTCACTTTATTATTATGTAGCAGCCATATTCTAAGTGCTTTCTATATAAATTCTTTATCACATGGAATATACATTATTATCATTTTACAGTATGGAAAATAATGTGCTCTTTTACCAGAACCTTACAATTTCTGTATAAATGTTACAACTATACAAGAAATATGGTAAGCTCTTTTTTGTTATAAGTGTATATTTTAGCAATTACAAACTTGTTCTTTGAGAAAAGTTGACACAGATTAAACTTGATATTCAAATATAATGTAATGACATTGAAAATCCAATTTTTCCTTATTTAATTATTCAGTATATTTAGTTTTCTCTGCATATTATAATGTTTTCCAAAGAAATGACAGGACAAAAAAAATCATCAACTCCTTTAGAATTTTGGGGGAAATTCTATCTAACAAATTTTAATGCAAGTGGAAAAAATAGACACCTCAGTAATTTCAGTCAAATTAACTACACATTTTTTTATGAATTAAATATTTTAGTGTAGTTGAAGAACATTGACTTTCTTTGTTTCCTTGATGATTTTATTCATTAATTTCTATTTTCCTCAATTTACTGTTTTTGGAATGTGTGCCCATTTTACAGTGTGTAAGACCCTGATGTTGATAGATAAAATATCTACAGCCCCTGACTTTAAGATGTTCATTATTTAGAGGATAAAATGTGCACAAGAAAAGATTTTATGTAGGAAATAATGTTAGCCTCAATCAAATAAGATGTTTAAAATACTTTTTTACAGAAAATTATAATAATCACATTAGGAAATACCTTGTGATATTGCTTCAGTCAAATATTTGACTAAATATTCTCATAAGTCTAATTTTCTGAGCCAAGTGATCTTCTGCACTCACTACTCTAAACTTGAAGAGGATGAATAACACAAGTAGGACTCGAATACTCTGTGGTACTGTTTCTCAAAACTGCTGACTATAAATGTATGTCCTCTGAGTTTACATTAGGCAATTATCCATGGAAGTCAAATATCCTCAAGTAACTGGGTAATATTGCCTTTTGATTAAGCATTATCTAAAAAGGCAGAACAGCAGTAGTCTATTTAATTCATATATTATAATTACAATTTGGATCTTGATTCTTTCATGCATTATCATCAAATTTCTTTCTTTCCTGTTAGTAAAGTGTTTGTATGTTGAGTATTGCTCTTGGAGAAAGACGATAAAGATGTAATTCTCAGTTTTCTGATACTAATAGTTGTAAAATCATTAACAGAACACAAGTGAGACATTGTTACATACATCTGCTATGCATCCAAACCTATCAATAATTACCAAATTTTATCTTACTAAATTTGCCAAGATTACAGGAGTAGATAACTAGAAGAAATGGTATTCAAACTCACAGATATATCAAAGTATAAATTATTAATCATGACAAAATATATATTCATCTCCTGGCCTCCTCTTTGTCTTTTTGCCCTCGTTTTCCTTTAAACATATCTCTGGCCATCTCTTCAGAACCACTAATGGCAGGGAAGACATAAAACACATTTGTTCACAAATAAGTAAGTTCATAACTCAGTCTAAGGATTGAGCATGAACTTTTCTATCAGTGTTTTACACAGAGCAAAATATGTTGTTAGGTTCACCAGTATTGGACTCTATCCAAGTGATTTTGTATATTTAATATCAATAGAAACTCATGAAGCTATCTCCTGTGCTGATAAAACTGTACCTATAATTTGCATCTGATTTAGCAAATAAAATAGAGGACATCTAGTTAAATTTGAGTATTTAACACTAAAAAAATAGTTGCTTATCTGAAATTCAAATTCAATCGAGCACCCTGTGATTACCTGGCAAAATGAGTGAAAACTATCTTTCTCTCCCCATACTGGAACAGCCATGAATACGTATTTTACAAAAGAAAAAAATAACCAATATGATCTTTTACTGTCAGTCACTGGCAAACCACTCTGTTGCTTTTTACAACATTAGAAGTTGTGTGTGAACTGATGGAGACAAAGACCTGATGCCAACTGACCTTCCTGGGAGGCAAAGTGGACACTGTGAGGCACCCAAGGGTGCCAGCACTGAAAACTCCACCCAGTGTGTTATGTGTCAGATCTCACACTAGAATTGCAAATGCAGCCAGTCCCCCAAAATATTTAATATAGCAGGTAATGGAGGAAGCCAGGCCTGCAAATTTAGGTCAGCATTTTATGAACTCCTGATTAGTGTGGAGCCAGTTTTCCACACAGTGAAATCTGTTTTACATAATTCAAAGCATTTTAATATTTTAGAAAAATGCTTTCTTGAATTAAGCATACATTTTCCCATTTTGCACTTACATCTGATCTTTATTATTTGGTTCCTTCATCCAGAGAAAGGCCTGAGTAGCCAGGCCAGCTCACTTTTTTTCCTAGATCCTTTGAAGAACTTCTCATTTTTCTCTTGCAATTGGGTCATTTTTAGTGATTGCAAATTCTAGTGTCTCTTGCCAGTCTGAAAACTTTCTGCCTCTGTATAACCTGCCTCCTAATTCTTTTCCTATACCCCAGAAGTTTTATCCTGAGGCAGACACAATTTATTCCTCAATGCTTATATTCAAGAAGACTTTCCATACCCTTGCCAAAAAGCAAGCCTTTGCCAAATGGAATTCCTGTGTGGAGTTCTTTCAAAATCATGTCTTCCAACCAGAGGTGCAGCCAAAGAACTATCTGGGCAGCTACGTTAGCTGTCACACTTTTCAAAGTTGCTGGCAGACAGCCGAAAACACAGTCTGCCAAAACCTCCACTTCCATTTTAACCAGAGCACAGGTCTTCAAGGACGTTCTCTCAACTCTCATAGCCACTTAGAAATGGCTCCAGCGGCTCTGCCAGTTTCCTGACTGAATGTGAGTTCCTGCTGCTTTGAAAGTTTGCTAAAGGGAAACATCTGCTGCTCTACGGGTTTGGTTCAGTTTCCATTAAGGCAGGGAGCTTTTTTCATCTTCTATGAAATGTTAGCAATTTCAGCATCCATGTTTTAGCAGCTTCCCATATTTCAGCCTTTAAATATAAATATGTTTTTATTTTATAGAGCTTCTTGGAAACACTGAAAGTTGATCTTTTGAGGCTCAATCATCAGTGTGGCATTAATTAGCATATAATCTATACTGTACCATCTCTATTGTTTAGTATTATTCACTTTCCCTTGACCACTATTAGTCTTACACCATAGACAATGCTGTATGTGGCGAACACGAATAGTTCATGCATATACTTATCATTCCTTATCTTAGCTAAATATCTATTCTTTTTCTAATTTAGCCTAGAATGATTCACCCAGTGGCATGACTATCTGCTCCCTTGCTGTTCATTTAAAATGAGAGACCTCTGAGATCCCTACAAATATACATTCTAACTCTAAAACAAAAGCTACTGTGCCATTGGATACTACTGAAAAAAATATTTTGCCTAGGATTTGTTTATATAAATATTTTACTCCCTAAAGCATTAAATCAGTGAACAAGAATCAAAAGTATCAACGGAAGATGATTACAATTGAGAAGATGGGCTTCAGAAACTAGTTGTGGTTTACTATTGGCATTATATATTCATGTTTAACAAAATTCTTAAATTTCTCAATGGGGTATGCTGAAAACATGTAAGCACAATGTCAGCCATACTGAGATTAATGTTCTACTCAGTCACCTAATTTTCACAATCACACCACTTATTTAACAAGTACTAATATGCCAATATATTTCCTATACAATTCTATGTTACTGTTCTCTCTGCTGGACTTTTACATAGTTACCTCTCTATTGGTAATTTGGACATTTATGCTAAAACCTTCTACAGGTAACTTTAGCTCAGTATCTTAAAATATATGCAAAACTTCACTTATTGTGTTTCCCAATTCTTTCTAGTCTCTTTTCTTTCACTGGACATAGTACAGCCATCCCCTAAGTAATACATGTCAGAAATGTCCACATCATCCCTGACATCTTTTTTTCCCTTACCTCCAGAGTCTAGATAATCACCAATTTCTATCACTCCTGTATTTGAAATCTCTCTTAGTCTGTCCTTTTATTTCTATCTTTTCACTCCTCTGATCTGTGCCTTGGAATCTTGCTGCCAAATCACTCATAGGCCCTTGAGACTCAAGTCCTGCTCTCTCTCTAATCTAGATGCCAGCCATCAGTCAGAATATCAGTTCTAAAACATAAATATTAGCATAATGCTTTCTTATTTCAAAATAATAAACCCAGCAGTGATGATGCTGGCTTTGCCTCCACCATATACTCATAGCTAGATTGCAGCAGAACAAAGTAAAAAACCCTTGAAAGATATATAGATGGCTACAGCACACATAGGAGCAACATTCTAGTGGAAAGGCGTAGCAAGAGCTTCCATTGAAATGTGTTTACAGTGATACCAGGGGGAGGGGTTGCTGCTATACAGAAAGACCTTACCGTTGTTGACTGAGGGTCACAAACCCATACCAGGGACTTTAGAGAGCTGGTGCTGCACTGGATAAGGGGGTTCACAGAGTCAGTATCTAGAACAGAGGATACAGTCTTAGAAGAGAATTATAGGGGCAGGTCTGCAGAGTGATGATAACGAGCTTAAACCAGACGCTTAGGACAGCTGGAGCCCAAACTTCCCAGGAGAACGACGTTGGATCACCTGTGTCTTCAAGCAGAAGAGAACCCTGCTTGTAGCCTGAGGTTGGCAAAATACCTGACACATGCCTCTGTTCCCCAATTCCACCCCCCCCCCAGCCTTGACTAAAATGCACATGACATCTGAGCACTTTCACTAAGCAGAGATTAACTTCCGTAACAACAGGAGCAAATACCCCAGGATAATCTCTGTACTAGAAAAGAAAAGAAAACAACTCCTGGCTGTGACCCCATCTCCACTAGAATCTGAGCCTGGTACTACAGCCAGTGCTCAAACATAGCCTAGAGGTGGAGTTGCCATCGGAACTAAAGGATCCAAAAATACTATAACCAGCTTAAAATATATAATAGAGGCCACAGCAGCAGAAACAGCCCAGTTAATAAATGGGCAGTGGATATGAACAGACTTCAACAAAGGGGGATATCCAGCATGCCAATACATGAAAAAAAAATATTAAGCATCACTTTCAGTAAAGGAGATGTAGCTTAAAATCACAATGAGATACTATCCCTCACCGGTGAGAATGGCACATAAAAAGAAAGACCCCTGACAACAAATGTTGGAGAGGATGCTGAAAAAAAGGATTGTTATTACACTGTTGGTGGGAATGTAAGCTGGTGAAGCCATCATGGGAAGCTATCTGGATTTCTCTTAAACATCTATGTAGGGTAAATGAAGACTGCTCAGTATTTTTCACTGTTGGCCTCTGTGTCTATCACCTGCAGCCTTGAATGCAGGAGGCACTTGAGAGCATGGGCTCAGGGTGTGCGTGCCTGATGGTAGACACATGGGGTATAGTGTGACATGTGTGAGTGGGCATACCTGAGCCTGGAGGCTGAGGGTACAGGGCAGTGTTACACAGAGAAAGGTTGCAGTGGCAGAGAACAGCAATGGCAGAACAGCTATGAGAGGACAAGTGACTACAGAAGGCAGGGCCATGAGACAGCCAAAATGCCCAAAGAGAACGAGTAAAGATTCAGCAGGGGCAAGGAGGCCTGCCAGCCTCTTGACCCCCAGACTCCTCTGCCTTGCAGCTTGCGGGCTTGCCCCACAATTGGTGTAGAAAGAGCATTAAAACATAAAAAAGCCACTGAGGGTTCCAGGACTCTCCTTGAACCATCTGCCTGAATTGATAGAGAACCTGCCCCCGCATCTTGCTGACAAAACTATCTAAAAGTGAAAATCAATTCAACGAGCATAACACCACCAATATAAAGAATTATATGCTATATAATGTTTACTGCAACACTGTTTAAAACAGCTAAGGCATAGAAGCAGTCTAAACGTCCAGCAACAGATGCCTTCCATACTAGTTACCCATAAGGAAAAATAAAATACAGGCACTCATAGCAAAGTGAAGGAAGTCTGAGGGAATTAAGTGCTGCAAAGCAAGTCAGAGAGACAAAAACAAGTAACAGAAATTTATATAGCAGACAACTTGACAAAGTTAAGTATTTAAAAGAACTAATAGACTTTAACAAGTTCAGTGAGGGTCTGACATTTGGTGATGGGGGTTAGGGGCTAGGGGATATAAAATATGGTGGTCAGGAAAAATTTAAATCCTTAATTTATTTTGAAAGATTTTGTAATCTAGCTGCTGTGTATCTCCTACATTTCAGAAATTGCCATTCTCACTTCTCTGTTCTCAATGTAGTGAACTATTTACAACTGATTTGGTGGTTTTCTTCTTATGGATTTTCCATATTCTGTTCCCTGGAATACTCTCATTGCGCATTTATAAAACCAGATCACAATCACACATATGCTCCACTCTGCTTTGTGCCCTGGGGTGGGGAGAGTTAATTTTAGAGCTATGTCTATACCTCTTTTATTTTTCAGGTTATAGTAGAATTAAGCTCACAGGAGAATCTGATAAAAGGTTGAAGAGTAATGTTTAAGAGTATTTCCTGGTCTCTCGTTCTAAAAGTTTCCAATGGTTTGACTGCTTCCTTTGACCACATGTAAACTAAGTTCATGTTTCCTATAAAGTGACCCTGCTCCACATACTCAGTTTCAGTTTCAGTATCCTATACCCCCTCATTTCTCTATAAACCTAGCATAGTACCCTCTTCTCTCCTGGCACTGTCTTTATAACTTGCTCAGTCCTTTGAAAATTGTCCCTGAATTAAACTTTCCTCCAATTATCTATTTGCAGTGTTGCATCTTTCTCCTGCATAAAACAAACTGACACAGACATTCTAATATAGGTATTTTGACATACTAGTCTGGAGTTCCAAGAAAAGATGAGAGCTAATGTCGACAAATTTGGAATCACTGATAGTTTAAATAGTGCAAGTAGGTTTAATGTCATAGGATTGGATAAGTTTCCCAGGTAAGTGCAGATGAAAAAACAAAAAAAACAAAAACAGCTGCCTAGTATTCAGTCCTTCCATTCCAATACTAAGGGATTTAACAGAAGGTGGTTGGGAGGAGATGAGATGAGCTGTAATTGAGACTGGGAAAAAGTGAGGTAAATGAAAACCTAGACAAGTCATCAAGAGACGCATCCCTGATAACTCATCTGCCCTAAACACATAGAATCCTCTTATATATTTTTCATTCATATGAGAAAAACTCTTAAAGATTTTGTTTATTAAACTGGTAAACAATTTAAAGTTTTTAAATATTTATTTATTTATTTTAATATATATTTTTATTGTTATTTATGTCTTTTACATTTTGTATTCCCCTTGGGTAGCCCACCACCAATTCACCCGTGATCCATCTCCATGGTCCCATGTGATCTTTTCTATTCCATTTTGTGCCCTTTTCTTTCCCTCCCTCCGCCTCCCTCCTCCCCCCCCACCCCCACTGATTGTCTCTCTCCCACCCGGCCTCCCTATAGTCCTGTTATAAGTGAAACCATTCAATATTTTTCTCTTTCTTTCTGGCTTATTTCACTGAGTATGATCCCCTCTAATTCCATCCATGTCGCTGCAAATTGCATGTGTTTATCTTCTTTCCATGCTGAATAGTATTCCATTGTGTATATGTACC
>PVIJ01000130.1:0-59424 GCA_004024925.1 Scalopus aquaticus
GAGGGAGGGAGGGGTATAGTAGGTAGGTGTGATCATTTCAGAATAATATTTTACATTTCCAACATCTATATTGTCAACTCCCTGTTCACCATATTTTAGGCCACTTCATTCCTGATAAGAGTAAACATTGACTTTCTGCATTCCTGAAAAGATCTGCTGTAATCATCTCTCATTTGGGGGGAATACTGCATATTTCTACTTCGGTTTTTCTGACCCATAAAGTGCAAGATAGTTTTCAGAGCTGACTGCTACTTTTACATGTTTATATTATCTCATTTAATCCATCCAGAAGCCCCAAGAAGGAAATGGAATACAAGCATTTTCAGGTAAGGAAGCAGGCTCAGAAGTTAAATGACTTGCCCTAAGACATATTCAGACACAGGATTCTTTCTAACATCTAGTCTTACCCTTCAGCTGGATTACTTATTGCTTTACTGTGTTCTGAGTAATCTCCAGAGTGCGAAGAGTGGTGGATAAGATTGACTACATGAGGGAAAATGGGAAATTGTTGGATCTGCCTGGTGCAGAGGAGGGGCTTAACTGCTCACTGACATCCAGACATGTTCGAGCAGAGGGGACAAAAGGATGCTTGCACAGGGCCTCAGTCAGAACTCCATCCCTGACATCCTGAGCAAGGGGGCTGAGGGAAAGTGGGCAGAGCTGAGCGGTCATTTGTGAGCCTTTCAGAGGGAGTGAGGCACATGGGCTCTGGCTTTCATTGGAAGGCAGCTGCCTCACTAGGCAGTGGACCTTTGTGGGCCCCCCATCCACAGATGGGGAAAACCCTGATCTCAGCAGCAGCAGGCTTCTGCACCCCTCCCCTCTCCCCTCCACCACAACCGGCCTCTGTAGCTGCAACTCCACCTGGTCCCGCTCCTTCTACCCTGTTGGTTAGAATGAACTGTTTTGTTTTTGCCTTTTGCTGCACCAAAGGCCCTTTTGTTTGCTTTTGTGGTGATGAGTAGCAACTACTGAGAGAGGATCTAGGTCAATGATAGTTTTTAGACCCTTTACCCTGGTAATGCTATGTCCAATCCCCCAACCACTGCATTTTACCAAGAACTCTTACATATTTTATATAAAGATCTAAAAGTGATAAATTCACAGACATAAAAGCTAAAAAAAAAAACTGAAAAAAAAAGCAAAATGAAAAATATTGGCCTCTGAAAATGTACATTGTAGAAAGAAGATTGATCTAAGAAATATAAAGGTCTGAAGATCTAATGGTTTAAGCTTAGACAACCTTTAACTAGTATAAAGGTATTATTATTATTATTACTATTATTATTATTATTATTATTATCTTTTCCATGTAAATACTGGTGCTGGTCACTTGCAGTGAAAAGTTTTTCTGAATTGCCAGAATGACTTCATTTCAGTCAATCCCCAAGGGCATTACTAAAGACATTAGGGAACTAATTAGAGGTTAAACACGGTCATAAAAGATTCTTATGCATCTCAGTTTCCTTAATATTTTATGCACTGAATGGGGCCTCCCTGGTGGCACAGTGGTTGAGCGCTGCGCTGTGGAGCTGTCGGCAACGCGCGCTGCGAGTTCAATGCCCAGCCAGGGAGAATCCCACATGGTGCGGCAGACCTCTCCTGCCTCGCCCGCTGCTCCCCTCAGCAGTGTATTTCTGATCTGCCTGTTCTGCTCCCCACTCTGTCTCTGGTGAACCCTCTTGCCGCCACACACCTCTGGCCTGTACCCCAGCTTGTATGTATAAATAAACAAATCTTTAAAAAAATATTTTATGCACTGAATGGCCATAAAATGCAAGAATTCCCCAAATGTATTTGATCAAGGATATTTCAATGGAGACTATCAATTAATATATCCCAAACTAGTTTTCCCAAGAAGAAAAGTTTGGGAAACATTCATCTCCTGGTCCTCAATGTATGGGTCATAAGTTTTATCCAGGAATTTATTTCAGATGCAAAATATTGGGCCCAACACCTGATCTACAGAATAAGACCCAACTGTTTGTGTTTAAAACACTCTGGGAGTTAACTGTGACTCATCCTAAGATTCCTGAAGCTCTGGTTCAGTCTTAGTCACCACCAATCTTACTAATAGCACAGCAAACTCCTAAATGGTCTACTGTGTCCACCTGTTCCTCTCCATTCTCCACACAGCAGCCAATTATAAAACATCATGTCCCAACGCAACCTAACCTTCCAATGCTTCCAGGGGACCCAGAATAAGTCCAAATGCCTTATCCCTCCCCTTCCTGCTCCAGCCCCCGGCCTACCTCTCTGAAGAAAAATATTACTAACATGACCAATTCTAACAGAACCTCGTTCAATAGCAGAAAACAGTATAAAGAACAAGAACTTCTTGTGAAACTGATCTGGTTTTTGATCTATGTATCAGTATTTGTCATTTTGTGATTGAGATCAAGTTACTTAAATCCTCACAACCAGTTTTCTTATCCATAGAACTTGGATCGCAATAAATTACAGCAGTGTAGGGTGGAAAATTAAATGGGAAAACATTTTTGGAAAATGATTAGTAATGGTTACAGTATTTTTTGGGTTTTACTTCACAGCAGGTGTCCTGCTAAGCCTTTTAAGCATGCTATTTAATTTTTATTTACTATACATAGCATTATTCCCATTTTCATAGAAATTGGGACTGAGGAATAAATTTGCCCAAGGTCAGAAAGCTATAAGCCGCAGCACTGGGTTTTCAATTAGGTTGAACCTGACTCAGAGGATCTTGTCCTTAACCACCCTCCTTTGTGAAATGCTGAACACAGATTCTATCAATGCTGGGTGTAAGTTTACCCTCCCCGAAACCGTCCAATAGCGTCCCATCATTTTCTTTTTTTGCATCACCATGAGGTGCGGATAACCATTTGCCACACTCTGTTTCACTAAACATTTAAGTTTAACCTCTTAGTGGAAAAATATCCCAATCATCTGAGAGGTAATAAGAATTACTTCAACTTGAAGGGGAACCTGTTACAGGACCTGCTGTACCTGGACCTTGCTTGCGTAACCTTCCTACTGTTGAGTTCCCTGGCTAGCAGGACCGGCCAGTCAGTGAAAACAGACCCTTCATCCTGCAGAGGCTTTTGGCCTTCCAGCAATGGCTCCAGAACCAGCTGAAACCCAATGGCCTAGCAGATACAGAGCATCCCCTTTGGAGATCAGTCTTAGATGATGATAATGACTGTGCTTGGGGGCTCAGACAACTTCTTCTAAATGACTGTTAAACAAAATAATTACCTTCCATGTCTACTTCACAATATCCATTACCTACACTAAAACGCAAAAGACCATACAGATTCCTCAGGAGTGCAAGTTAGGAAGATATATTTGAACGTACTTTATTAATACCCGTCTAGAAGACAAAGCTTAACATAGTTGCTAAAAACTGTATTTTGCTGACAGGAGATGCTAGCAAATGATGTAAGGTGATAGGAAAACACTTCCGTAAGTGTTCTAAGCAAAGAGATGTAACTTTGGATACAACTGAAGGTAGGGCAACAAATTGTGAATTGATTCTGGTTAAATTATGAGTTGAAGATGTAAACAGTAAGGGCCTAAATTTACAACCAAAGAGCCTGTTGCAGTTGTCTCAGTCTGCGGAGCACTGACACAGGTGTACAACATCACTCTCATGGCTTACTCTGAAAACAATGGCAAGAGAGAAAGGATAGGGGTGATATAACCACCTGTCTCTGAATTTATGGGCGAGAGGGGTCCTCACCAGTCACTGTTCATATGCTTACTCAAAGTTCAAAAAATAGATTTATTCATAAATCCAAAGAATCTGGCAGACAAAAGATTACTTGCTTATCTCAAATGGCATTCGATAGCAACCTTTTGTTCAAAAAATTAATACAAGTAAAATTAAAGTTCCCATAGTAGATAATACACTTGGTTTTATAATGTTTTAAGTCTATTTACATGTACAAAAATGTTTATAAAAATAATTATGTGTGAGTAAGAAGCTTGCTTTTGATGTAGAAAACTCGGTCATTATGAAGAAAAAAAAGAATTCAGTTTCTAATCAGCAATGTAAAATTTGTCAATTCGCATTAAACAACGAGTTACTGGAAATAAATAAGAACAGATCTATCAGACTGCAAACATATAAAAACACTGGAATGTCTTTTTAAATGGTTCTTGGTTTTTGAACGAAGTAGAATTCTAATAAGGTTTCGTGAGTAAAATTTCTTGATTCCTTACCTTGCCATACTTCTGGGCATAAGACCCTGTAAGCAGTGAATGAAAAACAATGATGGTTTCATCCAAGTCCCAGACAAACACACGCTGAAGACAAGAGATAAATATCAAAGAGTTATCAAGTTCTAAGAAAACGAATCTCTTTACAAGTAGAAAACATGTCTTGATACCATTTTGGATGTAATCTTGATACCATTTAGTAAAAAAATCATGCTACTCGTTAATTTTTTTCTTCAAATTTGCTAGATTCAGCTATTGTAAAACTTCAGGTGCAAGAATGATAGAAGTAATAATAAACTTAGAAAGTAGAGGTCCTAGTTAGAATGAAATCATCTTAATATTTACTCGCAGTTAACAGCCCCTGTAGCTCTCCATGCTGTCTGCCTGCCTCTTAGCCCAGTTCACTCATATCACCTGCTAGGGCCTGGAAGACATTTGAATCTGCTGCTTCACTAAAGAAAATGGTCTCTTATGAAGAGGCATAAGCTATTACTTTACTAAATCTGGAAATTTAACATTTCTTTCTTAATTGAAGTATGCAGTTGTATAAAAGTAAATTATTATGGTTAAGCATAATTTCTTCTGATGTTTTATTAAAAAAAAATCAACCTGCTTAGTATGAATATGTCTCAAAAGAGCACATCACCAGAGAAAATGACATGGAAATTTTCATAGACATAAACATTTTACTGTATGGGACTGAAATTTTTCATGTTTTTCAGAAAACTTTTCCTTTCCATATAGATTAATTTTATCTTTTTTTGTTAACCCATATAAACATCTTTCATTACTTCAGCAAAGTATAACCACAGGGTTTCTCAGAAAATTAACCCACAAATAAGGGCATTTTTTCCATAAAGTTTTTGTGTCAAAATGGACAAAATATGCAATTATCTCAGGCCTAGAATTTGTAGAGCATTCTCACTTTTTATTTATTTATTTATTTGTATATATTTTTATTGTTATTTATGTCTTTTACATTTTGTATGCCCCTTGGGTAACCCACCACCAATTCACCCGTGATCCATCTCCGTGGTCCCTTGTGTTCTTTTCTACTCCATTTTGTGCCCTTACGCTCCCCTCCCCCCGCCACCCCCCCACCTGCTGAGTGTCTCTCTCCTATTGAGCATTCTCACTTTTACTGTACTGTTTCAACTCTGTCATAAAGGATGAAATCTCAAACTGAAGAGATGTTAAATGCCTACTACTAATTAAGTTCATAAAATTCATAACATGATTTTTTTTTAAGTTTGAAACTGTAAGGAACTGTACAATACATATTATTCAATAAGATAAAACATCATATTACATCTCTTTATGGATAAGCTGACATACCTCGAGATCACTGTCTGGGGGTGGGGAGGGGTTATTTTTTCGGCCTCTTCCTCTGGATTTTGACCCAGAACTCCTACACGTTCTCTCATCAAGGTCTTTGATGGGTGTGGAGGGGCTCTGCACGGTATCAAACTCTCCTGTAAATAACAAGTTTAAATGAGTCTTCAGATGAGGTTTAGATGAACCATCATCATTAATTAAAAATTTCTTACATAGCCAAAAGCTCCTTATAACTCCCTAAAAAGCTCCTTAAAAATAACTCCTGAGTTATAATTCCAAATACACAAAATTCTAATTCAGTCAGAAATTTTGTAGGTCACCCAACTGCCTCCTCATTTCAATCTATGTGATCTATTAAACATGAATGGCTTTACTATTCCACATAGTTTCAACTTCCCGTCTTTACCCCCACTTACATATTGATCTAAATTTAGAGTTATTCTCATCTCCTTTTGTCACAGCTCAATGTCTTCTGGATGAATTCCAATCCTCCACTCCCAAACTTGACTCTCTACCTTCCCCTGTTAAGGACTCATATTCCATTAGTCAAACCATCTCTTCCCTTCCCTTCAGACATTCCCTTTCCTGGGACCCACAGACATTTTAAAAAGTCCTTCCCTTGGACCATGCCCTTCATTCTGAAGCTATCTGTTTGCTGTCTTCTCTTTTAAAATGAAAATTCATAAAAGCATAGTGCATATCAGTCCCAAAGGAGTACAATGTTAGCCACAAATGTGTCTACCTATATACTTTAAAATTGTCCAGAAGTAACATTAAAAAAGTAAAAAGAACCATGTAAAATTATTATTTTCACATATGCTTACTGACCTAGTATCTCGAAAGCATTGTCTTTTCAGTGTGTGATCAACACCGAAATGATCAGCGATTCCCTGCCACATGAACACTTCGAAATCTTGTGTTTGACTCAGCAGATCTCAGTCTGCACTGGAGACAGGGTAAGGCTCCCCACTCCCCAGGTCTTGACTGTGTCTTGCCAGTTTCTCTGTCTTAGGACATAGACTCTCTCCCCCCGCCCCATTCTTATTGTGCTGGCATTTAAGAGTTCTGTCCTTTACCACTGCCACTCTCACTGCACACCACCTGGGGGATCGAACCCTCTCCTAGGTTAACCACTCTCTGTGATGACCCACATATAAGCCTCTATCTGCAACCAAGCTATCCCCAAAGTTTCAACTGCTGCATCTAGTTAACTTCTGCATGTCCCACAGATACCTGAAGTCTGACATGTTTAAAGCTAATGGCAGCTAATGGCAGCGCATGTTAGGAGGGAGGGGACACTTGGTCATTGCAGCTGTGTAGGATGTGTCTCAGGTAGTTGTGCAGGTTAACCTAAGATGAAGGTGAGGTGCTAGAAAACCTTACGAGTAACAGGTGCCAGAGACTTAGTAGATGCCGTCAAGCACTCTTTTTAAAAAATGATTTATTTATGCATACAAGCTGGGGTACAGGCCAGAGGCATGGGGCTGCGAGAGGGTTTACCAGAGACAGAGTGAAGAGCAGAACAGGCAGATCGACGGAAATACACTGCTGAGGGGAGCAGCGGGTGAGGCAGGAGAGGTCTGCTGCGCCATGTGGGAATCTCCCTGGCCAGGCTCGAACTCGTGTCCCCACTGCCAACAGCTCTACAGCGCAGCGCTTAACCGCTGCGCCACCAGGGAGGCCTGCCGTCAAGCACTTAACTCAGTCTCTCTGAATCTGTTTCATTGTCTTTGAAAGCACAGGTAATGGCAGCTACCTTTTTGAATTATTGACATAAATCTGATTTATCTTTAATTGGTTTTAACTCATATCTATGAAGTAGAGAGTTCTAGGAGAATATGATGGAAAACTACACTCCATTTAAGTTATGCTCTTGAAATTATGTTTAAAGTATGTTTAAAATTATGTTTGAAAGTTAACTTTTAAACATAAAGATGCTATTACTTTCATGCTTTGTCACAGAATTAAATAATTTCAAGGACAGCCAAACACTTATAACTATAAATAAACAAATATGAACAAAGTCGGCAGCACATGATTTCTTATTGGGATGTTCTAAATATTGTAAATAGTCATATTTACATTGCTAACCTCTAATCACTTCTATTGGAGACACTGTGTATTTTAGCATAAGATCACAAAAAATACATCTTTGCTCCAATATTTTTATCCTGTGAGCACTACCAGTACAGTTCACTACATGGGCCTATGCTACTGGCTGTGTAGTCAGAGCAGGCAGCACAATAAAAATTCTTCAGTGATAGGGTTGAATATGCCCGTACCCTCGAGTAAATCATGCTTTGGTTTACTCATAAAGGCATTATATGAGCTTTTAGGTATTTAAACAACACTGATGGTTGAAAATACCATGCACAATTTTTTCTATTTTAATTATTTTTTAAACAGAATTCTCCTAAGGTTACTAGGTCCTGCAAACCAAATGTTCTCTTTCAAGTAAAATGCTGATTCAAATTAACCCTCACTTATTAAGCAAGCTTCTTAAATTTTTGAACAGTATTCTATAAAATCTGTATTTCTAGTCACTATGGAACAATTTTCAAGTATTAAAACCATCATATCACAAAGCAGCTTTGTTCTACAATAGTGCAAGAATTGAAAGCACAAAAGCTTGCAACACTCCAGTCATTGTGATGGCTTATGCGTGGTTGATTGTTGACTGGATCCTAAAGAAGGAGTCTGGCAGGAATAACTCAACTATTCAAATGAAGTGGGAGCCCGGAGCTATCTCAATCAAGGGTGAAAAGAGCAGAAGGGAGAAGGTAAAGACAGGTTATAGTAAGTATGTGGGTTTCAATAAATAGAGCACTTGCTATCACTGATTTTTTCTAAGTGACTGAAGGATCTCAAAAGGGCTCTAAGAATTTTGAAAATATATGGGAATGAGTGTTTTAATGAGATAAAGGCTAACCTTTTAAGAAAACTGAAGAGTAGTTCCACATTTATTAAACTCTTAGTATGTGTCATACATTGTCTTCTTACAAAAAAGTTTTATTGCAAATGGTAATAAAATGCTTTATTGAAATAGGCATTTGGCCTTTTTCACTGCTCATTATGTCTGTGAGATTCATCTAGTGTAGCTCAGAGCACTTGTTGGTTCTTCCCTTAACAAGGTGAGAACTTCATTATCATATGTGTACTATGCTTTATTGACCCTTTGCAACGGACATTTGAGTTATTGTAGCTTTAGGCTATTATGAATAAAGCTGCTATTAACATTCACATACAGTCTTTGTGGACATGTGCACTTCTTCCTCTGGGGTGAACGTGCCCTACACTCTGGACTGGCTGGGTCAGAGGGATGGCACATGTTCATTTTTAGTAGACAATGACCTTTTCCCAAAGTGGTTGTATTAACTTACTGTCTTGCTAGCAATGTGAATTCCAGTTGCTCCCTAACTTTGCCAACACTTGTTTTGCTAATCTTTCTTCTTTTAATAATAACTGTTGTGGGGGGTTGGAGGTATCCTTCATATGTTTAAATAGCATTTTCTTGGTGACCATTAGATACCTTCTTTTTATGAAGTAAAAATATATATATATATTATATTATATAATATAATATATATATATATATATATATATAAATCTTGCCCATTTTGAGTTTTGGATTGTTTCATTTCAATAATTTGTTGGAGCTCTTTTTCCTAGATATGTATTTATCTAACTCAAACCTTACCTCTCCACCCAGTGAATTTGGTGTTTCATTATCCTCTTTTAATAAGGGGAGAATGGGAGACATGTAACTCAGTAAAAAGACGAAGTGCTTGTACTTGGCAAGCTGGTATGGTCCTAGAACTCCTGCTTTAACCACACACTCTACTTTCTCTCCCAAATAGCAGCAGACCCTCCAAGTTACAAAAAGCCTATATCTGCTTCTGCTACTCAAAAGAGTTATACAGACTTGGTGCAATTTTTGTGAGACAGAGGGTCAAGGAATTCATTTAAATAACTCCGTGGAAAGACAGTAGGCTCTGAAGACAGCATGTGCTATCTCTGAACTCATTTAGCCACCACCCAGGTGATACTGTACTGACCGGCTCATCTTTTGAAGGTGCTAACCTTCTTTCTGATAAAGGGCAAAACTAGGAACTTGAGCTCAATTGGTCTTTAAAGAATGGTTAACTTTTTTTTTTAAAGATTTATTTAGTTATGCATACAAGCTGGGGTATAAGCCAGAGGTGTGGGGTGGTGAGAGGATTCACTAGAGACAGAGTGGGGAGCAGAACAGGCAGATCGACTGAAGTACACTGCTAGGGGAGCAGCGGGTGAGGAAGGAGAGGTCTGCTGTGCCATGTGGGAATCTCCCTGGCTGGGTATCGAACTCGTGCTGCTGTGGCTCTGGATAGTTTCATAGTGCTGCACTTAACCTGTTGCTCCACCAGGGAGGCCCCAATTTTTTTTTTTAAAGGTGGTAGCTGTTAATTCCAGTGCCTCTGCCACATTTATGTGGGTGACTGTACTAGGTGCATTAATGCTACAGGTAGGGAAAACACTACTGGCAGACAAGAACAATATGACCAGTACTGTATCTAAATCCTAGTGTTGGCTTTAATTAGGTAAGTTAATATTTTGCTACCATTTCTATTCTTATGTGAAATGCCCAAGAAGCTAAGAAAAGTGTGCTGCCTAAGAAACCGGCTTCTTTTCAGAAGGAAGGGATCTTACTATCGTCTTTCTTTTTCTGGAGCACTTGTAGTGTTTAATTAGCTAATGTCATGTAATGTTTATTAGGGTTTCAGGGTAAAGGATAATCTTCTTACAAATTACTAATTATATTTAATTGTAAAGGTGTTTAAAATATTTAAGGAAAGCTATAAATATATCTCCACTCTTAATATGCTAATCAATCCTCAAACTCTCTGAATGTAAATCAAAAATAGAATATGCATAAGATAAACTTTATGAAAGGCAAAGAGTGATCTTCATAAAGATAATGAACTAAAATACCTGTTTTTAATCAGCATGGTAATGTTTCATTAAAGCCATTGTCAAACTATCTAATAAGGTAAATAGCTGTATGTTATTTGCAATTTCCAAATAACATCAGTCATAACTAATTGCCCTAGGCTTTTTCTTGGGCCAACACTATGCATGATTGAATAATTATACTTTAATCAGCATAGCAATGAATAACGGCAACTTCTAAGTTTTGGCTATTTAGCTCCAACTTTATTTCATTAGGTTTATCTCTACATCAGAATAACCAGCTGTCATTTGTAGAACATAAAATGTGTTTCTATTTTAAAAATGGAAGAAGTCAACAGTGAATGATTTAAGAAAAACTGTGGATTTTATAGTTAGTTCTCTGCTTTATGTCCAAAGCACAGAGTTGATTGGGAGAAAATACTCTTCATATTCTTGAAATACCTACCTCAGATTTCACCAACAGTAAAGAATAACCCCACAGTGAAAAACTTGTTTACTTTTTGGATGCATGCCAGAGCTGAAGAGGCAAAACCAAAGTTGACACTACTTTGAAAGTGGTCATGGATACCTCAAAGATCCAAACATGTGTATTGTTATGATTTTGGTTGAGAAAATAATATAATCACAAGTAGAAATGATTTCCCCTTTAAATTCGACATAAAGTCTGGTATAATTTGGAAATTATATCATACTGTATTTGTTGGCTTTAGCAACCAAGGTAAGATTGAAGAAATTGCAGCTTTTGATAATGAACATTAGAACGTTACATATGAATGTGTCACACCGAAAGTCACACACACAGAATATCCAATGTCTGCATTTAGCATTTATAATGCAAATAAAAGCTATTCTGGTTATTGCATATTGGTTATTCTTTAGCTAGTGGATGCATCCATCTATGTGTTTCCAGCAGGTAAATTTGTGTTCACATTGAAATTAGAACAAAATCAATCTATTGCTCGCAGTTGTAGCCAACATATAATATATTTGAGTATACAAATGATTTTTATTTATGGTAGCGCTATTCTAGTAAATTCAAAGACTCTGCTATTCCTCTCTATTGTTCAGTCTCTGATATCTTGATAAAATACTTCTGTGGTTTTGTTTTTGAATATAATCAGTCTATTTTCCTCATGCATTTATCAGCAAGAAGAACCTATCACACTGTGATGAAGATGTCAAATATCTTCTACCTAAAGTGTCTCCTGTACTTGTTAAGGATTCCAAAACGCCTCTTTTAAATTAAAGAAAGACTCTTAATGAAAGGCTCACATGAGGTTAGGAGAGACAGGTGCCTAGGATGCAAAATTTAAGAGCCTCCTGAAATATTTCGTGACTGGTGCTGCATAGGAAACAGCTGCTCAGAGAGGCCGAGTCTAGATGGAAAATCTAAACAGGAAGCCTCAAGGGGACAAGAACCAGAAATTCAAAGGGAATGTGGGCTCAAAGGAAATATTATCAATTATACCCAAAGATGATAATATCACAACTTTTCTATATTGTCAGGATCTTCAAAACATAATTAGTTTGGCAAAAGTTTCATTGGCATATTCATATATATTTATATATTCACTGACATTTCGAGATTAAAATCTAACTGTCTCATAGTAAGAGACACGTTTTCTCAAATACCAAAAGAAGAGCCTTAATTATTCAGAAGTGCTAATGGAAATGAAACATCATCATAATTATCTAGGAGCTTTTTGCCTTAGTTTTGAAATGTCATTTTCTCCAGATTATTAGACAGCAAAACAGATAAAAATATTTCACCTGGGTGAAGATCTGTACCTGGTTGGCTAGTCAGTCCTGGGAGAGACTCCTGCAGCTGATAGGTTGAAGTGGAGGATGATGTGCCATCAGCTGTGTTATTTGATGTCATATATGCTCCATAAGTTGATGCTGAGTAGTACTGTGCATATTGGTTTTGGCCAAAGGCTGTATAAGATGGATAATCCTAGAACAATAATTGAGATGTGTGTGTGTTTGAAAGAGAAATTACCCTCCATTATGACCCCAAGAAAAGCATTCACTGTGGCAACTGAAAAGTGAGTATTTGGCTCCACGTGTTTCAGAGTCCACAACTTTCAGGTGATCTTAATGCTATTTTGTGGCCATCTCCTACATGCACAGGGTAATAAGGAACTAACTACCCTGCTGGTTTGTGAACCAGGTACACAGATTTTAATCTGCCTTCAGGCTGGATATGCTTCACTTTTCCTCAATAGTTACTGACTTGAGGATTTACCTCATCAGGCCTTACGAACTTAAAGACAAAAGGAGACAGGATCAGGTAAGGTTCACGTCATCAGTTACACAACTTCTAACAACTTCAAGGCACAGGTGGGCTGGACCTCCCTGCCTCTACGCATCATTGTGGTTTCTGTTTCCCTTTGAGGCAAATCTTGATAATTCTGTTTTCTCGGCAGGAGGTAGAATAAATTAAAGAAGATGAATAAAAGATTTTTTTCACCCAGTCTTTCATATGCTACATGCCACCAGAGGTCTTGAATTAAGTCCTTAGTGACATTTTCAAATATTAGTTTGCTTCATGTATTACAGAGAAAAGAAAACAGATGAATTCCTCTGACTTGTTGTTTATTAAAAAAATTAAAAACCTTAAATTGACCTAAATAGCCCTTTAAATTCCTTTTACATATTAAGTGAGGATTTGTTATGGTGTTCAAGATATCTAGCATGATTTAGCCCAATTATTACCAAATAACTATGACAAATCATAGATTATCAGGGTTAAGGGGATGAAGAGGCCCTAATGCATGCTCTTAAGGGGGAAAAGATCCACATTTGATGTGGTTTCCAAGAAAATAAAATTCCCTGGATAAGCAAATAAGTATATAAGCAAATATGTATATTATCAGAAAGGATTACACAATATGGCAGAAAACAAAAATTCTATTTGTTGATTTCAAGATCTGATGTTCCCCACGACTACCTGTGAACCATGAAATAAACTCTTAGCAATATTTGAACAAAGTTCCTACCAACTGTGATAATAAACATTTACACAGCATTCACATCACGTCAGGCACTGTTTTCAAGGCTTCAAAGAGATTTACTCATTTAGTTGCCACAACAAACACAAGTAGTATTTTTATTATTTCCATTTTACACTGAAGCAGTTGATGGCACAGAATGGTTAGGTAACTTACCTAAATCACACAGATAGCAAGTTTCAGAGCTGGAACTGAACCTAGCATGTTAGGTGAGGAAACTCTCCATTAGACTGCCTAATGCCTTTGCAGGAAGATTAAGTTATTTATTGGAAAGGATCAGACTACTAGCTTATGGTGGATGAATGTAAAGTCTTTTTAAATCCAAACGTATCTCAAATATCTCCTTTTCATTTCCACGACTGTCACCCCTGTCCAGGTTACCTTTACTTCCTGTTTCAGCCAGTAGACAGGATTTCTAATTTGTCTCCTTTTTACCAACTATGGCTTTCTACAAAGCCCCTGAAGCCCAAGCAACCTTATCAAAATATAAATTATATGATGTTATTCACGTGCTCAAAATCTATTAAATAGCTTTCCATTGGGTTTGTAAAAGAACTGAAATTCCTAATTATTAACCATAGGGACCTCCATAAGCAGGTTCCTTCCTTCCTATCTCCACAAATATGTTTCCTGACCTGCCCCGCATATACAAACTGAACTTGTCTTCTTTGAGTTCACTGACACACCAACTTTTTCATCCCTCAAGGGATTTGGTATGCCTTGAAGTACTCCCGACCTTATTCTTTACTCAACACTTAAAAAGGCTTGGTTATTTCCATGGTGAAGGCTTCAGTGAAATCTACCCTACTCAAAATTAGATTTCTAGTAAAAGTTTTTTTCTCTCTTTTTTTATTATATTTATATTTTACATCATTCTTCCCTTTAGTACAATGCATGCTTTCTCCTCTCAGGTATAGGCCCAGTAAAATGCCCATGTAAAATCTTTTAACAGGACCGGGACCTCTTCCCTCAAGACTTCTAATGCCATATTTACTTATGTGTTTACTGCTTCTCTCAGACGCAGTAAGCACCATGAGACAGGAATCAGGTCCCCTAAATCCTGCCCCCCATCTTTGGGTCCTCAGCATACAGACTGATTCCTAATAGATAACAGACATTCAGGAAGAATTTGTTAAAACAGTAAGTTTGTATGTCAACATGGTTCAAAACACAGATTACATTTTATATTGAGCCACTTTATTTAAATATTGAGATAGTATTGGATCCATTTTATGTTATAAATCTGTCTTTGTCAATAAATTTCCTCTCCTTTATGAATCATTTTTACTCCTCCCAAGTACAAAAGTACTCCTCTCTGAGGCTACCACTCTGCCTAGTGTATATTTCTATTATTATTCGATACATTCATCATCTCTCATCCTCTGTCTATAACATTTTCATGTCTATTTTCTTCAAGAGGATCATATCTTCAGGAGGATATATCTGGTATATTACATACAAGAGAACAGAAGCAATGACATAATTGTTGAGTCTTCAGTACTTAAAGATATAAAGGCAACCTGAAACTACTCTTCAAAAATGTGAAATATATACGGAGAGTACAGACAAATGTAAAAAGCAAAAGCTACTATACCTGTTGTGAACCGCTGAAATTTGTTGAATTGGAAACTGAATTATTTGCATAAATAGTGGATGATGGTGCAAAACTAGAACCTAGAAGTAAAGAATAAATTGCATTTAAAAAGTATTTTCTGTAAAATAATAGAAACATTTCATTTTGTGGACTTCAGTAAGCGAAATATATTTTTACTTTTGCTCAGACAGTGACATTTAAATTTGAGGGTTTGTAAAGAAAATGTGCTTGGCTCTATCCCTCTTGTGATCACAGATAATGTCTTCCCAACAAAAGTCTGCTGAGCTTAATAGGAGGACCTGGCAACAGTGTTAATTAAGGACTGCAGCAAACCTTCAAGGGGCTTTAAGTGTCTAGAAGCACAAAGGTACTCAAAGAATAAAATGTTACACAAACTGGAAATACTTGCAGAAACTGCTGGAGATTTTAAATGGTCTCATCAGTTGTATTTGCATATAAAAGCCATTTTGAGTCAAATATTTCAATAGGGTAAATTCAGGAGCCAAATGCACCATTTAAAATCCATGCCTGCAGCTCCCAGCCTTTTTAATCTATGTCCTTTCCTTAAAAGAAAAAGAGCTAGAACTAGGGTGCAATTATCTAACGTTTGATAGCCTTCTGAAATTTTCCTACAAGGTAAGAGATTTATTTAGTTATTTTTAAGTGAGGGAAAAAAACAAGTGAACAAATGAATTTCCAGATTTTTAAGACTTTATGTTCTATGGCATCTACTTTTTAAGGAGTAAGATAATAGACTTTGAGACAGCTGATCAATTATTTTATTGACATATTTTAAATAGCAAGAGTATTTTAAAATTAACACAAATTATACTGAAATAGCTAATATGAAAGTATTTTCAGGAACAAATGAACATGTGTCTTTGTTCTCCTCCACATGGAAATTATGTGGCTCATGTGCCTGCAGCACAGGTGCATATGTTTCTACCTAAATTTAGGTAAAAAGAGACCTACTATTTCAGCCAATAAGGTCTAAGTATAATTATTTCCTCTGAATCCACTCACTACAATGTCAACACTAGTTGATTCAAATATGCTACTATAGCCCCACATTTCTAATGCTAGAGACAAAATGGCATGAAAAAGCTTGTAATGATTTCATTAGATCACTAGAATTCTTTCTGTGATTACTACATAATAGGATAATTTCCAATAAGAGTTAAAAACAAGGTGAAAAATTAAATAATAATCATATATTAATACAGAATAAAAATCATGTACATTTTGGGGGGTACAAATTATATAAATATTTTCATTAAAAATATAGTATCCACGGGTGGGGTATTTTTAGAATGAACACAAAAAAGCCCATTCATTCAGAGATAAATGGGATTCAGTAAAGTGTTAATTTAGTTATAAGTATAATCAAAATTACATTATGTACTTAAGGGACACTGACACGAAAAAGCTGGTTTAGGTAATGAATCTTAGAATTCACTAACTTAAATGCTAAGCATTCAACTGCCATGGTGTCTGTTTAGAGGTGGGCTTGCCTAGACATAGTTTCCTAACAATTTTATGCAACTGAAACCAAAGTACTTAGATTGGGTATGGGTCATGTTTCTTAATGTATACTCAATATGTCTTCTTCCTAATTATTTGTCTCCCTGGTGATATTGTGTGAGAAGTAGTAACATTTAAAACTCTCTTCACTGTATATTCCTTATATCCCCAGTCTGAGGCTTAAGGAGTCTCATTCAAAGAACTTATTCTCATATAATATGTTTCCCTTGTGGCTACTTACCTGGCATCTGGTAAGAATAAGGTGTCTGGCCTGGCTGTGGGGTGGAGAACCCCGGGCTGTAACTGAGGCATCCACTCTGTAATGGGGACTGAGTTTGTGGAAGTCCACTCTCTGTCTTGATGCCTGGCAACATCACGCCCAAATCTGTTCAGAAAATGCATGTGCACACCAATGAATTAGTAAAAGGATCTTACTTCTGAGTTGTGACTTATATTAGAACTACTAGTCAAGCAGGATTGCCTGCTTATAGCCAAAGAAGAGGAAGAAAGAAGACGTGAAATACCGTAAGTGGGCAGGCTGTAGGGTTGTCCTGTCTGTGAGTAGGCTGTGTAGACAGCTGGCTGCTGCATCCCCGAATACTGAGTCTGGCCTGCATAGGCAGACATTGTTTGAGCTGCTGGTGTAGAAAGAATGTGTGGATAGGGCCTAAATATCAGAAAAATAGCATTACTGTGGCAACAAAGACTGCATATTAATTCAGACAGCTTAGATTCAGTGAAACCTTATAATGGCCAGGAAGTAATCCTCTTCTTTATCCACAATAAAATTTGAACAGTATAGGAAAGGACAAGAGTCTGAATGTCAGGAGTCCAGGCTCTGCTGCAAATCAGTCTAGTAACCTTGAACAAATAATTTAAACTCCCTAAATCAACACCTCACCTGTGCAGTGAAAACCTCCATTTAGATATAATAGCTAAAGCCTCCTCCAGGTCTACATTTCCATTTTACATCTGAGGTAGTTTTCCAGTTAATATGTAGATGAAAAAATGGTGCCCAGGTCAGTTAATTAATATGCTCAAGAGATTATTTCCACTTACCAAGTATGACCTAATGCTATCCAATGAGGACAAAAGTTACTAAGAGCCCTACCAAGAATTCTCTACCAAGAACTGGAAAACAAAGGGGGAAAAGGTAGGCAGGTTACTGCAAAGAAATGGAATGCCATGTCTTCACTATGTGATATTTTACATAATGTTCCCAAATGAATATCCAACTCCCAGGCTAAACTTAAAGGCAGACAGTCCAGTTGCTACAGAACATAACATGTATATGAATCAGGAATCCAAACCCTTGACACACCTGGCTGATTGCAACCAAATTCTGATATATACTCATTGTAGATAAACTTGAAATATCTTCCGTAAGTTGACTAGTTATAAAATCAATACAGCATATTCTCCCAAAACAGTTTCACTGAATTTGAAATCCAATAAAAATGTTTCAATGATAGAACAAATTATATAGTGTTGATGTTTGGATAATGTAATATTTTCCTATTTACTTTAAACTAGTCAACATTTTTCAATTTTCATTAAAAAAAAATCAGGGTATTCTGATTTGTGCTTGATGTTCAAGGTATGCAAATATACTGAATTAAAGGAATTATCCAGACAAAAGTGTATAGGATATTTATCTATATGTCTTATCTATCCAACTAATCCAAATATCTATCAATCAACTATTTATAACACATTTTTGTGCATAAATGTATCTCAATTTATAGTTTTACAGTGTATGAATATAGATTAACAAAGACAATCCTGAAAAACTATTCTAACAAATCTTAAAGAATCTACTGACCACTTACTTGGAAGGATATAGCTGTGGGGAATATTGATGCGCTGATCTGGGGCTGTAGCCACTACTTGTTATTACTGTAAGACATGAAAAACAGTACAAAAAAGGTTGCTTCATAAATATATTCATAAATATATTTCACTAGGGTATATACAAAGCCAACTTGAAGAAATCATCATGTTAAAGATATATTTCTACAATTCATTCTTTTAAAAGAACATTAATTCATCTTCTAAAGAGAAGCAGATGCCGAAATATTTTCTTCTAATTAAACTGCTTTGAGTTTGTTCTAAGAGCATGAAATTAATATTCTTCTCACAAATCACTCCCCTCTGTCATTCTTTCATATTCTCCAATCAGTAGCAGGATCCTCTGTGTTAATATGCTATGATTAAATATCTTTGATTGTAAGTAATTAAGCTGTCATGCTATAGAAGTGAAATTTTTAAATTTACATGCTTTGTTTTAAATTCCATATATGATGCCCATCTCTTGCTTTTCCTCCATATTTCTAACAGGCATACGATAAAAATGAAGACAAATATAAAGTTCTTAACCTTAATTTTCAAATGCTACCATTTTTTTAACTACTTTTCATCCTACTAATCAGATGAGAATTAAAAAAGTTCAGAGTCCAAAATATTCTAGTAATAATTGTAACACATACTGAAAATCTGGGTGATATGACAACACTGATAATACAACAATGTAAAGTGAAGCAGTCATCATATTTGCAAATATATTTTGAACTATCAGAGATGGTACTTTGTTGAGAAGAACTCAACAGTTCTTCTGTTGAAGTTGAAAGTCAGGTCTTATTAATATTTCATTCAAACATGCAGCCCCAAACTGGAATATATCCAAAAGTTTGGAAATTTCTCTTTCCTGTAACCATCTGCCTTGACTAAGACGGATGTATTGCAAATATATGGACTCTAAAGTGTTGAGGTAGTCCCTTCAGAGCCAATCCATACTGGGCAAGTACACAGAGTGTCTTTATTAGGCCATCTGCTGTTCATTCACTTTTCAAAAAGATTAAAGTAGTACACAATGCAGCGCTGGAATTAGTTTAGTCTAATCAATCATAGTTATACTTCAAAGTACTATGTCCTTTCTAAGTTGTTCATAATAATTCTGGGGCTAAAGTTTTAGAATTGCAAAAGTGACAAATAGGTTTAGGTCACTAACTATTTTATGAAACCTGATATAGTTCTATATCCAAATGCAATTAAGTGTCCTGTGATCTATTACTTAGTAAACATGCAGAACTTAATGTATTTGAAATGCTATTTGGTCTCTAAGCTCTGAGTATGGAATGTCTATTATAGTTTTCATAGCAATAATGCAGAAAATATAGTTTTAAGAATATTATAAATCAATTTTGAAAATCATTGAACATGACTAGAGGTGTTACGTTCTAAATATTTTCAGTAACCAAAATTTAAGTGAATTTGCTATGCAAATATTAAATAAATTGACCAATAAACCATTAACTTTTTACTTAAAAATAAAGGATGTCTAAAGCTTTCAAATCAGCTCATAAGAATAGGCTTTTTTTTTCACTGCACTATGAGTACTAAATGTTCATTATATAGAATAGTGACTGTTATTCCACAGGAAATTCATCTTATTCATTAATTCACATTAGCGAATACTCTGGTTAGCATAAAGATAATTAAGTAAGGTTCAATTCCATAGCTTTTTGTGTTTCTAATTCATAAAACTTTACTTTGGCATACTCAAGACTTGGACTATACTAATTAATTATTCTTAAGTGTAGAAAAGCAAGGTTTTTCCAAAAAGACCAAATAATGAAAAGAAACCTTCACTATAGCAGTTTTTATTAAACAAATCAGAAAGCAAAATTATTCAGAAACAAACCCGTGTATATAAAGATAATTCTGAATATATAGGATGCATCTATTGAATGAACCTACACATCACTGAGTGAACTAGATATCATTAGAATAATGTACTCACAACACACAGACTCAGTTTACAAATTTTATATTAATGTTTATATGTTAATTTCATAAAGAGGAATATAAAACCTTTGACTCACAAAACTAAGATGTTCTCAGGAGGGATACAACTTGGAGAGTTTATGCTGCTTAATTAAAATTTACACATTTTATTATAACTCATAAATCTGTGGCTCACTGAAAACAAGAAGATTGGACAAAAGTGATCAAAGTAAAGGGGGTTCTGCGGAGGGCCCCCTAATTTCTAGTAAGACATTTGGAATATTACATACAATTTGGGACACTGTCATTTTTTATTCCTCACTGTCATTAAATTAATCATGGACACTACCCAAACACTCAACTCACTATACTCATCATTTCTGCATACAAAAGTAAACAAACTGCTGTCTTCAAAATGTCCTGAAAATTAATTAAAACAAATTTTTATGAATGTCATCTGAATCTCTGAGGGTGTTGTCAAGCAATTTTATGGTTTTACTATTATTATTTTAGATCAGTTACTGTGGATCAGTGATTCGCAATGGGGTGGGAGGTGGGGCTGTAGTGAAGCTGGGTTTGAATTTAGAATGTCGGGAGACATTTAAAATGTCTGGTGACATTTTTGGTTGTCACTTTGGGAGGGCCAACTGTCATCTTGGGATATATGATAGGGATACTGCTAAACAGCTTATCGTACAGAAGAACATTCCCCCATAGTAACAAAAAAGCTAGTCAAATTTTTCACAGTGCTGCTATGACGTATCCCAGATCCAGAGCATTATTGTACCAAAGAACTTGGGCCACGCTCTCATAAATGTTTTAAATCTGAGTAGTCCAATACAGTAAATACTACAGAAGTCAAGCAAAGCTATCAAACACTTAAAATGTAACTAGGGTGACTAGATACACAATTTTTACTTTTACCAAATTAAATTAGACTCAAACAGTCACATATGACTACCAGCACAACCCTAAAGGATTCTTAAAAAAACGAGAAATGGGGAAACTATATGTAAAGACACTATGCGTGATTTTCAGACAGGATAACACCCACAGCAATTCCTTTTTCCATTATTGTACTTTCCAGTGGCATAAAGAGAATGCACCCTGGGCTGATCAGGACACTGAGCATTCATTTATGCCAGTTGGAAGATCTGAACTGTATGACCTTGATCACCTTTAATTTCTCTGCCTCGGTATTCTTGCTTATAAAATGGATCAGAGAGCTCTGAAATTCTTTCTGGAGCTAAAGCGTATACTTCTGTCATTCAACTTTCAGCTGACATCTACACTATATATGTCAGCAATTACTCAGTTTCATTTCTTTCCTTAAAAATTGTGTTCATATGCCTTTACTTTTCAGAAAGTTTACAAGAGATACATGATACACAGTGAGTAATAAGTTATATGATAAGTGAGCTAAAGTGGTACCTATTTATCTTCTGGGAGGAAAGCAAGTTGCTCGAAAGGATGTGGATTAGCACAGATGCATCTCTCTGCAAACTGTATGGATTATTCTTTCTTTCTCTTAGGAGGATTAATGTTTATGTAGCAACATGGCAACTGTAGTGTGCGTGCACTGATGATAAGGGATCATCTATGTCTATAAAACTCAAATATACATTATAATGTCATAATAACTACGATACAACAACTCTTATAGGCAGCAAATCCACATTAAATCCTCGTGTATAAGAATATGAATAAATGTAAAATGTATTAGGTAGAATCACAGCACCAAGGTTTAATGATCACAAATACTTTTCTAGGCTTAATGTTCATTTTGCTGCTATCCAAATCCCACCTCAATTTTAAAAGAGAAATCCTTGCAACAGAAAATAAACCAAACAAAATACTGTAACTTAAAAAATAATATTTAAGTCAACTTAATGCATGTCCTTGGTGCCCACCTGGGAGTTATCAGGTATTTATATTTAAAGGGGATTGATGTTTAAAGACATGCTATTGTTGGCTTTGAAGCATCTGAGTGAAAGTAGTACTCTCACAGGCTGGCCCTAATGCAACCAGCATGTGCTCTCCTGCAGCCCATTAACCTTTCATACTTGTCACTCAGCTGCTTACACAGGAGGATTTTTTTTTAACCCAGAGAGGAAACAAGGTTATTTAGAAGGAATCAAATGGATAGTTTTACATCTCCAATGCTGGAGAGAAGGCAGGTTTTTATGGCATTTAAATGAGCAAGTTAAAGGAACAAAGTCAATGATTACAACCTAATTATTAAATACTACATAAAATAATTACAAAGGAATTGTAATTATTTAGGAATTGTATTTTTAATGAGAAAGCTGGGGGATGGCTTTGCTGTCAAATAAAAACCCAGCAAAAGGATTCCAACCATAGTTTCAAGAAATCCATAGTTTGATAATTCGTTCTCAATAAAGGTGAATTTATTGCTAAATTTATTTTTAAAATCCAAAGTCTAACTTCTTCGGTGTTTAGACTGCTGGTCTACTAGAGGGATTTTGTGGCCCCTGATGTGTATGCAACAACACACGAGCTTACGGCTTTACCTGACCCAGTAAATGTGTCAAGCGCTCCATCTCCAGTCGTGGTTGTGGTTTCACTGCTGTTCAAAGGCTCTGTTTTGACTGCAAGGAGAGACACTACATAGAAGAATAAGTACATGTGAGTTTTATTTCTAAATTATATCAAAGACGCCGACTGTTCTACTAGTGTTTTTCCTCATTACTGTGGGCATGCAATAGAAAAACTGAGGAGTTGATGGGGAGTTTTGTTACTTTGTCTTCTAAATGGACATGCATTCATAGAGGATTAATCTAAAAATCCTCTGGCTAAGCCAGCGCTCTGGAATCTGGCTTTTAAAGGCAGTCAACCTTATTGCAAGAAACAGCAAAACACATATTTGCATTTTTAACTCACTTAAGCACACTCTGATATTATTATTATTAAAAGGACAGGAAAAAGGAGTCATCAGTCTTTGACACATTTAATCTAAATCATAACAAAGATATTTACTAGCTTATATTTATTCTTCCCCAGAAGACATTTTAAAAATGACTGCATTAGACAGAGTCCTAGCTTATCCTCCATACAACAGAGGCATGAGCAAAGACAGAAATCTTGGGCTTATTTAGGTGATGTGTGAAAAATGAGACACTACATAGATTATCTGCTTGGAAAAAAGTAGGAACCATGAGGTGTTGGTCTTGTTTTTCAATAGTATAACAATTTTTAAAGCATCATAGAGCTAAGCACAGAGTAAAAGAACATTTCTATAGCAGCAAGTATATACTTTAAAAGCTCTTTAATATGTTATTTCTGCTTTGAAGGGCCATATTTTGGGAAAAATCCTCACTTGGCAATGATGTAGTCTGGGACAAATTACTGTCATTATTACATGCAATGGGGGGGGGTGTCAGTGAAAATGCCTCTACCCATTTTGTCACACCATATTTTCTTTTTGTGGGCAAAGTTCTGCTACATATATCATAGCAGCAAGGGGATAAGCAATCATTTTCTACTTAACACCTCTTACTTTTCCTGGACATAAATGGAACAATACAGTGAAATAACTTAGAAGCAAGCAGAAAATTACAGAGAAGAAAGCAGAAAACTAGTCATTCCTGAATAAATATGGCAAAAAAGAATATTGTGGTTATCAACCAAGCAAGTAAGTCAGCAATGTCACTCTATTAGAAAAGCAATTAATTGGTGGCAAAACATGCGGTAATAATTATGCTATCGTTCCACATGAAAAGAATTGAGTGGCCCCTCCCTTAGTGAACTCTGGGGTTCATTTAGTATCAGTGATTTAATAATGTCTTGACGATTCAGAGGACTGTAAAGGTTGGAAAGAGGAAATAAAGAAACTTGCATTACTTAGCCCACAAAAAGGAAATTTAAGGTTAATTTTCAAAAGAGATAATAATCTGATGAGCAGTGTCTAATTCTTTGCATATTGACCAATAATGAGTCAGCAGTCACTTTTCAACAGTATTTGTATAGTAGCCTGTATTACGGTTCTAGCTGACCACTCGCTGTATTTATCATGCACTATACTACACGTTTAGGTAATTCTTCAAACAACCCCAAATAATACAAACCATTAATTTTTCTACATGAGGAAACTGAAGTTCAAGTGGGCTGGGAGTTTGTGGAAGTTCAACTGCAGATGACAGAGCTAAGAGCTGAACTAAGGGTTTTAACTCTAACATCCCTGATTTCCTCCACAGCAGGCTGCCTTCAAGAATGGAAATGGCTGATGTTTACAGCCTCACAGGGGCGCAGAGAGTGATAAGAATGAAGTTACCTCTGGTCAGAATAATTAAAAACACTTTATTAAAAGTTGAAAATAACTTCTAGTCAGAATTTTTAGTAACACTTAACTCTGGAAACTCCAAAATATGTGAATAGGCTACTACAGAATGTCTTCTATTTTTTTCCTCATGAGATATTTTAAAAGACAATAAGAAGCAGCAAGTTGGGAAACATATAGTAAAAACAGACACACTGAAGAAATAGTTAATACATTCCAGGCGCTGTTGCTGAGCTTTAGAAATACTGCCTCATTTATGCTTCATGACAATCAATCATATGAAGTGGAAAATATCTTCATTTTTCAAATGAGGAAATAAGGAACCAAAGAAGTTCAATAACTTGCCTGTAGTCACATATCTTACTAAGAACTGAGATTTGAGACCTGGTGGCAAATTTTTAGAATCCAAATTCTAGGCCATACTGCTGCACCAGCAGCCCCAGCTCATGGAGAATTTCATCTGTCTAGAGATGAGCCAGAGCATGGTCTAGAAGATGGCAAAGGCTGCTCTCTGTGATGCAATGTCTATACTTGACTTCTGACATTTATGACAATAAAGCATCACCCCAGACTGAGATAATATTCATGTTCTCAGAACTCCCAAATGCTAGTAGTGGGCAAATCTTATTTATACATGACTACTCTATAAGCTGTCATTGTGAAATGCACTTACTAATCTTTTCTTTTTAAGATTTATTTATTTATGCATACAAGAACTGGGATGTAGGCCAAAGGTGTTGGGTGGTGACAGGATTCACCAGAGACAGAGTGGGGAGCAGAACAGGCGGATCTACTGAAGTACACTGCTGAGGAGAGCAGCAGGTGAGGCAGGAGAGGTGTGTTGCACCATGTGGGAACCTCCCTGGCTGGGGATCAAATTCATGCTGCAGTAGCTGTGGACAGCTTCATATTGCTGAAACCCAAGCTGTTGTGCCACCAGGGAGGCTTGCATTTACTAATCTTTCTGTTGATACATATTTCACTTGTGAACTGGGGAAAAATAAGGAGAATGTGAGCTGAGTCTAACAAAACTGACTTAGAAGTCAGGCTTGAAGATGAGCTTTGCTACTTTGGATCTCAGTTTTGAGACTTGATTTTAAAACCACAGTATTAGTATAGATTATGATCTTCTCAATTTGAGAGTTGCAGGTGTCAAAATAAGGAAGAAAAGACAGAGTTTCTGGGTCCAAGACTATACTGGGAACATCTCTCATTAAAATTATATATCTATATAGATCTCATGTAGTCAAAACAGAAAAGATTCATTTTACTGAAAAATGCATATTCAGCAAGAATATGAAGAGAAGCATAAATATCAAGTTGAGTTCAGTATACTAAGATGCATGAATTTCAAAGTGGTAATTCAACAGACAGATGCTGACATCTGTCTGGGTAAATAGCACTCATTAATATAAATTTAATTTTCACATGCAAGTGAGAGAAAAATAGGGAAGGGGGAAAATTAAGGATGCAGCTACAGAAAAATAAGTTATTTTCGCATTAGGTGAGCATCAATAAACATATCTTGAGCTCCAAGTAGGATGTAATGTTATTTTAGTTTGATTTTATAGAGAAAGAAAATAATAATGGGTAGCAATTTTTCTGAGGGACAGAAAACTCAAAAAAAGAAGTGAAATGGACATTATTATTTTTGGCCTTGCTTTTGTTTCTGCAGTTTAAATTAGATGCAATACATACCCTTTAATGGCAGGAAACTTGTTTTAATTAAGTAAATGCATTTAATTAGTAATGCCATTGGAAATATATTCATTAATAAAAAAATCCACTTTTATGCATCTATTTTTTAGAACTTGTAAAATCCTCATTCCATATAATTATCAGTATAAATTCATTATTATGTTCAAATATTTTTTCCTATATTTTATTTTTCTTGAATTAATAGAGGATAAACAGAGCTTTTAGTTATTTTTAGAACCTATTCCAAAATCATATACTATAAAATGGAAGGAATAAGCTTCTATAGGAGAAAGACCAATTTTTCAACAAAATTAAAACTTAGAAAATAAGTGCTCTGATTTTAAAAGCAACAATACTTTTAACACCTTAGACTAAATGTTTTGTGGATTTTTTTCTTTTATATACTCAAAACGAGAGATTCAGGTTTCATTTCCCTAAAAGTGGAATTAAAAAAACTATATATACCACACTGTATAAAACCATTACTTCAAGAAAAACTTGTATTGTCAGGCTCCTGGCCCAACAGTATTTTTTTTTTCATTTACCATATAATTTATTCCCCTTCTCAATTTTTACTGATTTGCCCATCATTTACATAACTATATAATTTGGGGGGGTACAACTTCACATTTCCATATGCACATGTTTCATTCACCCTTCACCAAAGTTTCAGGACCAGTGCCCTATTACCCACCCCCTTCTCCTCCCCCATTCGCTATTCCCTAGCAACCAGCGTATTTTTCAGTCTTAAGAATGAATTTTGCTGTTCTGTCCACTAGTTATTCACTTACAATTTGGATGTTTCCCATAAAGTAAAAGTTTTGAAAAAGCAATTTTATTATAATGGTTATAATATTAATGTGATTGGATTTTATTTTTACCTTTAAAAATAATTAATATCTCCAGATTAAATCAAGACAGTATATTATATTGTCAGGTATTAACTTTATCTACTAAATCAGGGATTTCTTCTCTTCACATCCCAACATTCATCCTTATCCTAGGTACAAATATTTTTGAAGCAATGTAATCTTGTCAACTCAGAGTAACTTTAGGACTCAAGCACAACATTAATATACATTATTTACATTGGGAGAAAGCATTATCATAACTCAATCATGTGGTTTGTTGCAACATCAGACTTACTCCATAAAGAGGAGATGATTTAAATTTACACTTTATATTTCATCTTCAGAAAATCTGTGTTTAAATGAATATCATCTTAAAAAAGTATACAAACAAGCTGAATTCCAAATATACTTCTTTCTTGAACCACAAAACCACACACAGGGACTCTGACAGTCTAGGTTCTACAAAGAATTTCGGAGAAGTTAGATCAGGACTGATACCATCTACAACACTGCAAGGGACTAAGAAGTATTACCTACTGGTTTTAGTAGTTGCTATGTGATTTACATTTGTCTAAATCAATATGGTCACTGAAAAACAAAGTGTCTTGCACTCCTAAATATTCATAAAACATTTAGTTGTGTAAAATAATTTGATGAAGCAACTACAGCTTTCATTCCAAAAAGAAAATCTGAAGAGTAGAGCCTGGCTAGTAGGCATTCTACTGCAGACATACACAACACTCAGAAACAAGTCCATAACACGCGACTCAATCTATTTACTAAAAATTCTGGAAGATTCTTTTCCATGGTATACAGATTTTAAATATAGAACACACCATTAACTGATCAGGATGCCTGATCTTGTTTCCCCCAAATATTTTCTTTGAAGTATTTTCCTGATCTCCATGTAGAATTAAATATTCCCTCCCTCTGCTCTGCGCCCACCTTGAACATATTATGTATTCATTATTTTCTTGTCTGTTTCCCTCTACTAGACTTTGGCCCCTTGATGGCCAGTATGGTGATCAGGTCATTGGGTTCCCATTTCCTATCACAGAGTCTGGCATATAATAGGAATTTGATGATACATTTTAATTGAGAATATGAAAATTCATTCTTTTAGACTATATCCCAATAGATATATTTCTGAATATAAAATATAACTAATCACAAATCTTGACACTAGTCAGCAAATTAGAATCTTACCTATATATGGAAGTGACTCTTCACATGATTGGCATGTTTTAATATGCATGGATACGTCACCCTACATGCCAAACTTGGCCCATGGCCTGTTTCTATAAAGCTTGCAAGCCAAGAAGGGCTTTTACATTTTAAATAGTTGAAATCATCAAAAGAAGAAAAATAGTTTGTGGCACGTAAAAATTTTGTGCAATTCAAATTTCAGTGTTCATAGATCAAGCTTTATTTGAATTTAGTGAAGTCCATTTGTTTATGTATTGTCTATGGTTACTTCTGTGCAACAAAGGCAGAGTTGAATAGTTACAACAGAGAACATGTGGCTTGCAAAGCCTGAAATATTTACTATCTGATTCTTTGCAGGAAAATATTATTGACCACTGACCTACAGTATAAAGTATGCTTATATTTTTAAAAATTTTATTAACATTTCTACATTTCAACACACATGAAAATATTTGAAAGGAAAAATCTAAGTTCCAGTGTAAATCTGCAGATACAATTACATGACGGCTTAAGGCAAAGGTGGGAGGAGAGTCAATCAACTAGGGTGGAGGAACATAGGTATGTTAGAGGTAGGGTTGGATGGCATTATACATCTGAAGAGATGTGATCCTATATCTCAAATCATATACAGTATTGTAAACCAATGTTAGCTCAACAAAAAACATAAAATAAAAATATTTATTTAAGGGATAATGCAATAGATTTAAATGGCACCAACATTGTATGGTAGGAATTAAGGTGGTAATATCAATCTATTCATATTAGTAAAAACTATATAATTAAAATTAGCATTTTGAAATTTCAAAGTTAGTGGAATGATCTTGAAAAAGTTAGTAAAATAGTTTTTGCTTCTGTTTTTATTAAATAATTTTACAATATGATTCAACAATAAAGCCCCAGATTTTAAGTAAAAAGTTTACTCTTGATGAAAGAAATTATACTGCAAATGCTAAGTCTGTGTTATAAACACCCAAATAAAAATGTGATTAAAATTAATTATAAATTTCATATCAATGCACCAGCCTGTATCATTAATAATCAAAGTACACCTAATAGTTTGTTACCATAAATTTGCCTTCCTTGTTCAGTTTACATGTTCTAAATGCAGAAGAATTTACTAGCATATCCATCATTGAATATTTATCACAATGCATGTTTTCATTTTCTCTAAGAAATTGTTGCTTACTTTTACTGAAATACTAATTAAAGAAAGGGAAAACACTAATATTTACTGGCAAGCAATTTGCATTACCTAATTTAAGACAAAAGTTCTTCCAGGGAAGTGTTGTTATCCTCCCTTTATAGAAAGGAATTGAAGCTCAGAAGGGTCCAAGGTGACAGAGCTACTGAGTATAGTGCTAAGATGCAGACACTCGGCCTCCTGGCCAGCAAGCCCTGGCCCTTCCTGCATGGGTGCACAGCTCTCACCGTGAATGCTGAGATGATGCTTAGCACTTGGGAGACTGTTTCAGGTTGAGATTAAAAGTCAGCTATTAAATAGTCATTGTATATAGTCACTATTGTAAAAATCACCTGTGTTACAATAGCACTACCTTAGAACAGAATGGGCACAGTAAGAAATTTGTTCACATCTTGACTGTTTAAAAATGTTTGAATGTTTGTTAAAACATGATCAAAACTGTAGTATTTTGTGACATGCAAAAATTATATTAAATTCAAAATCAGGGTGCATAAATACAATTTTAGTAGAATGTAATCTGTATGTGTATTTCCATGTCTGCCTTTGAGTACAATAGCAGAACTGAGTAACTGAGATGGAAACAGAACTGCCACAATGCTAAAATATGCATTATTTGGCTCTTAAAAGAAAAAGACCCCAAGTTAGAATTAAGAAGAACTAAACTTGAGCAAGAAGTATAAAATATGGAATAACAATTCAAGTTAAAACTATAGAAAATATAAATAATGGGCATAATGGAGTGCTCTTCATTTCCTGGTGACCTGTTCTAATTTAATCTGAGATACTGCAAATCCAAACAAACTGTCTTTTTCAACAGCCTGCTTGTCATGCACATTTCTGACAGGTAGTAGATGCTTCTTTTTAACCCCAAAATTATGTGCAACCACAGTGTGTTATAGTTTTGTTTTGTTTTAATTTGATATCATGTTAGACTTTGATTTAAAGTTTAAGCTATCACATGTGCATTATGTAATAACCAGTCAATATCTATAGTTCAAAACATTAAAGAGTTTTAATACTGATTTATAAATTTAAATGTATGATTTTGTCACTGATAACTTTCTCAGTGATGGGATTTTAAATGTTAATGCTGCTTTAGGCACTTGAACTAGAATAGTTTTCAAAATCCATAAATCAGCAAATATCTTTTTGCCACATTAAGAATTTAAATTATGAAAGTTTAGATGTTACAGAGATGGTGGAGTTTGTACTTGAGCATAATCTGTTTCATCAGCTGATTGGCTTGACTGTTGTGCTGATTTAACCATTTAATAAACTGATACATAGTTAGAAAACCAAGAGATGCACCCACATGTGCAAAGTTATGAGAAGTCTAAGAAAAGAACACTACTGGTCTAAGGAATGTAAGATTAGAATACTAGTTGGTAAGAAAAATATAGCCAATTGTTACTGGTAAAAAATTCAAAGGAAACATTCATTTCTCTTTTTACTTTATAAGTACTGAACACAGAAAAGGGATGCACACATAGAAATAGCAACAGAAAGCAAACCAGATGGGCAAGTCCACACACCCAAACGCATGCAGTGTACCAGCATCTCATACTTGTTGCGGAAGAGGGGGTGTTGCAACTCAGCAACCAGTCTGCAGTGTTTAAAACAGTCATGTTGTCCCCTGAGAACATGAACAGTATAAGGGTTCATTGTCTGAATGTCTGCTCAGTTCACATGAGAAGTCTTCCATGCTTGTACTACTGACCTCTTCATCAAAATTGTAACTGCACTATAGGACTTTCATTTTTTAGTTTATCAGATCTGGTTTAGTTCCGTTAAATATATATTCATGATAGTTAGTGAACTTCAAAGCCTGCTATTAGGGTGTATGTGTTTTTTAAATGTTACTGGTTGTATCAAATTTGATTTAATACAAATATGCTGGGAGTCATCACTAAATAACTTTATATATTTGCAATCCTATAATTAATTAGCTGAAATTATAGATGCATGTTTAGAGACAAATAAACATCATAAACAAGGAAAATGTTAATCTACAAAGGTTTTAAGACATTAAGTACAGGCAAGTTGCAATGCACACAATTTTATAAGGAAAATTTTAGATTGCATAGTTATTCTAAAATAAATGGGAAGAGGTGTACCAATGTTATAAGTACTTATTGAAAATTTCAAAGAAAATATGATGTGGCAAACGCTTATATCTAGCAATATGAATGATATGTAAATTAAAACAACTTTCATATAATTTTTAATCTATTGACTATGACTAGATCTACAAAATTTCATAATAATTGTGGATGATTTAAAATGCAGCTTATAGATATGCATATATATGTGCCTATACATATAATCTGATGCAAAAGTCAGCACACATTTTCTGACAGATTGAACGTATTTTGTAAAAACAAGAGTGAAGAATATTGAAAAGTATAATTTTTAATGTTGCCATACCTGTGGCATAATAATGTTAGAAATAATCATAATCAAGTGAGAAAATATCTGGAAAAAGATTAAATTTCTCTTTTAACTACATGTCAGGTATTACTCTTTGAAAAGAAAATACAGCAGATATGGATATTTTTCTGTTTCCAACATCATTTTTAAGAAGAATTTGGAGGGAGCCTTTCTCTTTCAATTCAAAATAAAACAAAATAAGTAGTATAATTTTTGAAGTTAAGAGTCCAAAGCCTTTGGGCACTTTGCCGACATTTTTTTTTTTTTTACAAAAGGGCAAATACAGAAAGTTACCCTCATTAAAGGCCTTCAAGAAATTGCTCAGGTCTACCTGTTCTTCCTGACTATTTCCAGCTATAGAGGAGAAGCAAAAGTTTTAAGGAAATCAACTGACCACTAAATAAGCCATTATGAACTATATATTCCTTGGGTATAACTGATTATATTATTAATATTTATTTATTTATGGGATATTTATTTCTGAGTAGATCCCTAAGTGATATTAAAGCAAACTCTGAAATTTGATTCTTGGCATCTTCAGGCAGTGGGTACACTTACCTCCTGTCCCATTTGTTGTGACTGATGTGCTACTGAGATTAGCTTTCTCCAGTTTGGAGCTACCAGGAGTTTCACCACCTCCAACAAGAGGATGAGGACTTGCTAGGTCCTGCATTTCCATAGACCTGTGAGAGCAGGGAGGAGCGATACAAAAGTTGAAATTTCTGCAACGATTTCTTAACAAACTACATACATTACTCTAATGTGATCTAATTGTGATCTCACAATAAGAAGAATTGTATCCAGTAGCTCAGACTTTTTGTTAAGCAGGTGAACATGCCAGTGTATTAAAATTAATAGATAAAGCTTCCACAGTAATTAAGTCTCACAATTTGTTTATTTGTAATTCCACAATTGTTCTGTGCAGTAATGTACAGAATAAAGCAGATTCTGTTGTCATGGCAGTTTACATTGATATGGATACTTGGCATCCTAACTTGATCATGGTTTTTATTAAAAGATATAAAAGGTGAAAATATTTAACTGCCAAAATTAGACATCTACCATCTACCAGCAATTGGTAGCCAGAACAGTGTTAACACAGAGACAGAGAAGAAGTTTCTAGCTGAACTGGTTGACCCAGAGGGTTGAAACATGAACCTCAGACTGAGGGTCGAAGTTGTTACACATTTAATATCCACTCAAGAATAGAAGACTTGGACTTATATGTCTGTTTCAGGGAATGTATTGGAATTAAGACCCTAAATGAAACTGAGACAATTGAGTGGTTGGCCCTTTTGAAAAGGAACTAGAAAAAAAGTGGTCCAATGAGGGCACAGTGACCCAAAGATCCTTCCCTGAAAGGTGAAAGATGAAAAACAGAGACAAAAAAGAAAAATTGAGAGAATTTTTCTCTCAATTTAGGTCATCACCACAACCAAATTACAAAAATACTTAGGAAAGATCATCAGTTGAAAGAAGGAATACCAGATGAAAACTCAGATGTATAGGAAGGAGTGAAGACAGAAATAAAAATATGTAAAAGATAAATTAGGATTAACTTTTCTCCCTCTTGATTCACAAAAACCAGCAACTAAAGCAAAAACAACTGAACAATACCAACACCATATTGTTGTATAGGCACAGAACTAAAATACATAACAAAAGCACAAAGGATAGCTGTAACTGAATTATACTCGCTGAAGGTTCTTTAACATGAAGTATTATTTATGTATCTAAATGAAATAAGAAACGAGCAAGTTTAGGATACATAAATTAATACCTATCAATAAATATTATTAAAAAATAAAAACACAATAAAAAGTCAATAGAGTAATAAAAATACAATGTTTTTAAAATTTGATTAACCGACATGGAGCCAAGAAAAGAAATAACAGATGTGAGAAAAAAAAATGTAGCAATATATCACATTCAATTCCAGTTACTAAGAATCAGTGGACTAAGTACTCTACTGAATACAGAGACTCTCACTTTGGATAAAACAATGAAGATCGGTAGCAGAATTATCACTAGAGACACTACTAGTATTTAAAATGATACTAAGGAATGTTATGAACAATATTACGCCAAAGAATTGAATAACTTAGATAAAATCAGCAAATTTATTTAAAAATGCAACTTCTAAAACTTGAGCCATTTTAAAAAATAGAAAATCTAACTAGTCCTATTCAATTCAGTTACATAAACTGAATTCATAATGAAATACTTAAGAATCCATGGCCATATGATTTCATTAGTGTATGCTAATAAGTAAAATGCTAAAATTGTAGTTAAGAAAACAACCTTTTTAAAGTTTTTTCGGAAAAACATACCAGGGGACACTATTCACTTCATTGTAATAGACAAAATTACCCTGATTCAAAACTTGTCAAAGATAACTTCAAGAAAAGAAAATTATAGATCTGTTATTTCTCATGTATATAAATGAAATAAAAATAACAAAATTAAATAAAACCCAATAATACAAAGGATAATGTATGGTAACCAAATGTGCTTTATCCCAGGAATTCAAAATCGAGTTAACAATTGAAAATCAATCATTATAACTCAATATATTTATTGACAGAATATGCTTTCAATGGGTATGAAAAAGTATTTTTTTTAATTTATTTTCATTCACCTTGACTTTTATTTTTATTTTTTTATTTTTTTTAATATATATTTTTATTGTTATTTATGTCTTTTACATTTTGTATTCCCCTTGGGTAGCCCACCACCAATTCACCCGTGATCCATCTCCATGGCCCTTCTGTTCTTTTCTTTTCTTTTCTTTTTTTTAATATAATATATGGAAAGAAGATAAACACATGCAATTTGCAGCGACATGGATGGAATTAGAGGGGATCATACTCAGTGAAATAAGCCAGAAAGAAAGAGAAAAATATCGAATGGTTTCACTTATAACAGGACTATAGGGAGGCCTGGTGGGAGAGAGACAATCAGTGGGGGGTGGGGGGGTGAGGAGGGAGCCGGAGGGAGGGAAGGGAAAGGGCACAAAATGGAATAGAACAGAACAGAAGGGACCATGGAGATGGATCACGGGTGAATTGGTGGTGGGCTACCCAAGGGGAATGCAAAATGTAAAAGACATAAATAACAATGAAAAAGTATTTGATAATATTCATCATTCATTCATGATATAACTCCTGGTAAATATGGAAAATATTTTCCCCCATCTGGTAAAGACCATTTTTGAACAATCTATCATTTGTGTCACATTAAAGAAAATATTAATTTATTTCTCCTCAAGATATGAACCAAGGCAAGGAGATTTATTTTTCCCCACCTCAACACATTTTACTGGCAATCTTAGCCAGTAAAAAATAAAAATAGATAAACAAATAGGTAACATATAGAAAGAAAAAAATAGTTCATAGGTAACATAATTATTTAGGTAAAAATAATGTGAAAATCCATCAAAAAATTACTAGAACTAAAAAGTGAATATACCAACATTAGAGGAACAAAGGCCTACTCTATACTAAATTGAAGCATGAACCAAAACTGTCTGAAATGCCCATCAATGCCTCTCCATTTCAGATACTGAAATCAAGGAGGCTGTTTAGGAGGTTGGGACTCAGTCTCTTCATAGTCTTCTTCAAGCTCAAGATAACCCCAAGAGGATTCTGGACAATCAGACCCAACCTTGCTTGCCAGGTTGAGGAAAAGAATTAGAGTCTGGGAAATAAACACAAAAAAAGAATAACCAGAACGAAAGAAAGTGCTTTAATTTCTACAGAGGTTTCACACTTCTTGAGTCATAACAAGAAGTACAAATATATGAGCTTTAGTGGAGAGAAAACAATTAATAGAAGGCCTATCTATGATTCTGCTTCTAGAATTAGCAGAAAGGATTTAAAAACTACTGTGAATACATGAAATAATTCACAGAAAAAGAAACACATGCTCACAAGGCATATAGATATGAATGTGGTACATACATAACTATATACATATGTGATATATACATACAAAATAGATATATAATACATGTAAAAACATATATATAATACATACAAAGTTATCTTTATATTTCTATAGAAAGAAATAGAAATTACAAAAGAGTCAAATGAAAATTATAGAATGAAAATTAAAATATATTTAATAAAAACTACTCTTTGGAAGGACTTACTGCAATTTGACACTGAAAAAGAAAGAATCAATAAATCTGAAATTGGAAGAAGAGAAATTATCCAAACTGAAGCAAAGAAATAGTGATTGGTGGGAAAAAAAAATGGAATTGATTATAAGTTTCCCGAGGAAAATCATCAGAAAGCAAGATAATGATTGTTTGGTACTTCATGCATATTAGCTATTTTAAACGTCACATTAACACAGTCACATGCGTATTATTCTCCATATTTTATAGAAAAGGATACTTAACATGTTCAAGATCATGAAGGCAGAAAGTAGCACCAGAATCTGAACTATTATCTACCTGATCCTGGAACCTGGGTTCTATCAGACACTGTATGTTTCCCATCTTAAAAGCGACTAACTCTTTCATATAATGAAACCGCAACCAGGAACACATATTCCTGCTTTAAAAATTGAATAGTTTCAAAAATTACTAAACTCAAAACAAGCATCTGTTTGGCCAAATCTACTCCATATTTAAAGCTACCATATTTAAGGGTGATCCTCTTTTCCTTCGATGATGTCTATTTCAACTCCTTTTTAGTGGCCCTATGTCATGATGCCATGTGAATACTGGTCTCTGTCTGGAGGATATAAAAATGAACTTAAACCAATACTTGGGATTACATCAAACTAAAAAGCTTCTGTACAGCAATAGAAATGTTAATCAAAACAAAGAAACAGCCTACAGACTGGGAAAAAATTTTTGCACTCCATACAACAGACAAGGGACTGATCACAAAAATCTATAAAGAACTCACACACTCAACAAACACAAAGCAAAAAATCCAGTCAAAAAATGGGCAGAAGAACTTAACAGACACTTCTCCAAAGAAGAAATGCAAATGGTTAATAGGCATATGAAAAAATGTTCAACATCCCTCATAATCAGGGAAATGCAAATAAAAACCACAATGAGATACCACCTTACACCAGAAAGAATGGCACATATTAAAAAAACAGGGAACAACAAATGTTGGCGAGGGATGTGGAGAAAAGGAACTCTCCTACACTGCTGGTGGGAATGCAAATTGGTCCAGCCACTATGGAAAGCTGTATGGCGGTTCCTCAAATTGCTAAAAATGGAGCCTCCACACCACCCAGTAATACCACTTCTGGGAATCTACCCAAAGGATACAAAAACATTAATATAAAAAGAGACATGCGCCTGTATGTTTATTGCAGCATTGTTTACAATAGCTGAAATATGGAAACAACCCAGATGCCCCAAGATAGATGATTGGATCAAGAAGATGTGGTACATATACACAATGGAATACTATTCAGAATTCAAAAAAGATAAACATATGCAATTCGCAGCAATATGGATGGAGCTAGAAGGGATAATGCTCAGAGAAATAAGCCAGAAAGAAAGAGAAAAATATTGAATGGTTTCACTTACAACCGGAATATAGGCGAACCAAACAAGAAAGAGACATCCAGCAAGGAAGGGGGAGGATAAGGGCTCAAAAAGGGGGAGGAAAAAGCACAAGGGACTATGATGATGGTTCACGGGTGAATTGGTGGGTGAGTAACCTATGGGGAATACACAATAATGTAAAAAATATGAATAATAAAAAAATGAAAAAAAAAAGTTAAAGCTACTTCAAATGGGGAAAAAAAAAATGATCTTAACCCTAAACACCAAAACTCATTTTAAAAAAGAGAAGAAAGATGAATTGTAGGTCATGTGCAACTTTGTATCTTGGTTATCCTGAATTTAATTTTCAGTGGACTGAATTTAATTTTCAATGGACTGATACATGCTATTCAAATTCAAGGAAAAGCAAGCATTACATCTGCACACTTGAAAATCTACTCTCAGAAACCATGATTCCTTCTGCACAAATCCTGCAATTAGTCATAGTCTGTTTATTTACACTGAGCTTCCATCAGTTCTTCATGACCCAGAAATGCCAGTCGTAAACTTGCAGACACTCACTCTTTGCAAAACACGGACATTATGCCTTTGTGCCTCTATGTCACACATTCTCAGTCTATCTAATGAGCTAATTTTCATTTTGACCATCAGAAGGGGTTTAAGAGCAAAAAATCAGCTATTAGTTTTTCTCCTCACTTCCTTTTCTATGTAATATAAACCTTCATTCTTATCTCAAAAATAAGAATAACAACTGACACTTACTTAGAGAGTAGGCTTCATTTATTCATTGTTTTTCTTGCTCTATACTTATAATTGTGCAGGATACTTAGTGAATGAATTAATGAATAAGAAAATAGGAGTACAAAAATGTCTATGAAGTAATTCCAGTTATTTGGAGTCAAATGTAGTTTAGTTCAGCGAATACTGCTTGAGCATCTGCTATTTTCTAGGGACAATATTAGGATACAGAAAGTCCCTTCGAAGAGCTTGCAGGCTAGTGGGAGAGCAAGGGAGATGGAGAAAAACCAGGATACTTCTTTGCTGGAATGTGTGTGGCAGTTTTAATAATATGACATGTGCAGACCTTCCAAATGAGTGTGAGTGAGAGGGTGTGTATGTGTGTGTGTGTTCACATGCACGTGCAAAAGAGGGAGGAAAACACCTCACATGGGTACAAAAGGCAACTGTAGGATAAAAAATAATAATGAAACAACATGATCAACTTAGATCAGATGAAAGTCATGGGTATGACACAATGAGGACCTGTTCCCAATCTCTTAAAAAAGCACAGTGAGTAACAATGGCAGGCCTTCTTAAAACAGCACATTTTAGATGAGGATCCAAGAAGTGTTTGCAATGGTTGCAAAGCGGAGCCAGCTTCTCCTCTAGCTGCATGATTGGGAGGTGTGGATCCCTCAGCCACGAGGTACTTATAGGCACTCTGTCAGGTGGACAGTCAGTCTTGAAAGGAAGATCTCAGTAGTGCAATTCACTAGTCAGAATTAGATTCCATGCAGAGAAAAGGAACCGTCAGGGGAGAAAAGCCCCAACAGCAAGGATCAGGGAAGCGGGCCATGCATATTAGGAGCTGTTTTTGTAATTTGCCAGTGACCTCATGCTTGTCTCTGAGGCCAGCGTGAGTGCTTGCAGTGCAAGTGACCCATCTGCCAGGGTAACCTCAGGCCCTGGAGCAAGAGCAAACAAAGCCACGAACACACTGTTCTCTGGACACTTTTATAGTGCTCCCTCTCCAGAGTTTATAGATTTGACTACAGCTTTGGCCCTTTCTTCACTATGATTCTAACCAATTATTTATATAAAACATGGTCTTCCCACCTAAGAAATGTGAGAAAAATTATTTTTAAAACAAAACATTTCTCTAAGTTTAGGTTTCCAAATGCTCCCTTTTATTATTTGAAAGAAAAAATATCCTAATATTTTTTTAGACATTTGAAAGGTACAGTATTCAAATTTCTGTTAGGTCTGTAATAAACCATGGTTAATAAAGCTAGAAATTATTCTCCTCTAAAAAGTAGATAAGCTCACAATCAAACCATGGTAATGCCATGGATTATAACAAGGAAGAGATCAACCGTTTTTCTAAGAAAAACTCCTACCAAAAAGATCAAACATAACACTGGGTGAGTGAAGGTTTTTCAATACTAAATGATAAACTTAAAAGAGCAAAGCATTGACATAACATACAAGCAAAGATGGTTCCCTAAGAAAATAATGGAATTTCAATTTGAAGGGATTCAAATTTAACTTTTGAACTTGGCTTCTTCCATTTACCAGTCATGGGACTGAGGGCTTAAAAATGTGGATAATAATATTCACTGGAGGGCTACTAATGAATTAAGTAAGATTACACACACAAATTGCACAGATTTTGGCATTTAGTATGTCTTAATAAATGTTCACTATCACTACACTGCCTGATATGTCTGTTTGATACTTACTGTACCAAGAAAATAATTTGTTTTATTATGGTATAACTGTCAAGTAATATTAGCTTCACACGCACAACATAATAATTTGATATTTGTATGCTTTGCAAAATGTCACCACAATTAGTTAACTTACTTACCTACATGTAACATAGTTACAATTTTTTCTTGTAATGAAAACTGTAAGAACTATTCCTTTAGCAACTTTCAAACATACAATACAGTATTATCAACTATAGTCACCATGCTGTACATTACAGTCCCATGGCTTCCTTATATTATAATTGGAAATTTATGTCTTTTGACACCTATCACCTATTTTCCCCACCTCTAACCCTTACCTCTGGCAACCAAAAATTTGTTCTACGTATTCACGAGCTTAGTATTTTATAATATTTTTCTTAAAGGAAGCCTATCTCATTTTCAGGTTACTGTCACTATTTTTCTATATGCAGTTTTCTACAAACAGTTTCCATGGAATTTTGGTCCTTGAAGAAATGTAACCTATGGACATGGGTCAAGTCTGAACCGTCTTTCACAAAGGTGCCCTTAAAACATCAAAGAGCGCTCACTGTCTTCACCCAAGGCCTTTTCCTTCCAGGTTGGGAAGCTCTGGTACCTTTAGTCCACTTAGGCCATTTAAGCCCCTTTATTTTCTTACTGTTTTCTTCTGAGAAAATTCCAGACTTTTTCTTAAACTGTGGGACCCGTATTCTTAAAGTTAAACTACAAACCATGTCAGGGAAACTCTACCCTTCACTCTGGACCTCTCCTTGTAGGGTGAAAAATACAAAAGCTCTGCTCTCAGACACTTTGCCATATGAACTCATGCTCAAACCTAGCAACCAGACCCCTAAGTGTTTATTCCCATATGATGCTTTAGATTCATTTCTTCCAGCCACTATACACATACACACACACACACACACACACACACACACACACACACACACACACTTGGCTTTTAGAACCTAAGTGAACAGCTTTTCGTGCATTCCTCCTAAATACCATCTCATTGGACCAAATTAACTGCTTCGGCCTGTCTTGTTAGATTCTAATTCTGCTGTTCAGTGTCCTCTTGCCTATTGCCACGACACCCATCAACTTTCTTAACCTACCTTCAATGCCAAATCACAATAAACATGCCGAATATACCAATGTCAAGGACAAGTCTTGAAGAGGGCCCTAGTGGTGTGTATCTCCAAATTTATATCAACTTCTTGGGAACAGTTATGGAAAAAATAGTAGTAATACATTCACTCTGTATTTTTCTCTTTTCCTCATAAATAAATCAAAAGCCTTTGAAACATGTCTGTGGAATTTCATAGGTTCTGAGAATAATGCATGCCTTTGTTCATCTTTTCTGGTTTTACTGTCACAAAAGACTATGAGGTTATTCTGGGGTACCATCTGCCTTAGAGAACTTATACTGAATTTTGTGATCACAGCCCCCTCCTAATTATTTACACCTAGTTATCCCAGAAGGTAATTTCAGAATCTAAATTTCTTAAGAAGCTCATTGGTCTATAAGTTTATTATGTTATATAAAAAAACAATGGACAAAATGATTTTCTTTAAGAAAATCTGGTAAAATATGCAAAAGGTGTGTATTTTATTAGATAGCAATGTGAACTGGAGTCAGGGACATGAGTATAAGTCTAGGATAGACTACCTAGAAGAAGTTAATGGGTGTGCATGTAGCTGGTTTTCCAAATATCTTCTCAGGTTCACCAGGCTCTCTAAACAACACCGAGAGTCTTCCACGGACAGGCATTCTGTACTCCTTTCCTTTCTATGCCAAGACATTCTGTATCTTTATGAGGTTACTCAACCCATTCACTTTGAGCGCAAAGAAGTTAGCACCTGCCATGAAGGATCAGAATGTGAAATGTGATAAGAGAGCCCTGTGATAAGTGCCTGACCTTAGCAAGTAAAAATAAAACCCCCAAGAAAAAGATGGGGAAAAAAAGTGCAGCAATATACAAACCAGAGCACTGTGTGGCTCTTAACATAAACAATTAAAGTTCCGCACCGGAAGTAAAGGTTGAAGATGCATTTAAGTCATGAAACAGCAAAGCCAGGATTGGTCAGGGAACTCCCCCACTGCCCCAGCCTTATGACACTATAACTTGATAGTCTTCATTAAAAAAAAAAAAAAGACAACCAGTCATATTAGTGATAGGAACCTGGGCCCATTTCTCATCTGGCGAAATACTTCACGGAGCAGGTCCAAACACAATGCAGGGCCCTTGAAATCAGCAGAAGCTCAGCACTATGATCTGTGCCAAAGAGCAAGATGAGAAATGGGGTTGGTATAAATATTCATTGGGAAGTTATGGCCAACCTCCTTGTGCTGTGTGTTTAGTGCAACTCAAAACTGCTCCACCTGGTCCCTTCTGGCTCCCTTGTGTCTACCAGGGCCTGGCAGCTGGAAGGCACGCTGAGCCTTAGAGATCTTTTAATTTGCTATAGCACCAGAGAGGCAGGCAGGAGGGATGACAATGCATATGCTGGGATTCAATTACAAGGCTGTCTTTTTCCCAGGTGGGAGGCAACACTGCAGAGAATTCAATGCTTCCCTCTGTTAAGGTCCTTCAGAAACGAGCAGTGGTTTGCATACACTGGGGGGGTGGCGGTGAAATAATGCTCTCTAACTGACTATTATCAGGAAAATTTTGGAAAAAAATATCAAGCACATTAAATATTTTATTCAGTTCACATGCAATCTTTCTTTTCAATTGTATTTTCCAAAAAAACTTCTGCCTGGAAAATAAGGATGGCTGTCCCAAAGTTCTCAGATAAGCTGCTCTTGAGACTATACAACACAGGATGAGAGAATCTTTCCTATCACTAGCCCACAAATCTCACTGCCAAAAGGTTTTTTAAATATTGCATAAACTTAGATGTAGTCAGCCATTAACATTTGAAGGGAACACACAATGTTCTAAATAAAGCACTTGAATACTTCCTAAAAGCTGGATAAAAATACATACAATGTAATTCTCTCTTTAAAATCAAATGTCATAATGTCATTAATTTTAAGGACACTAACTCAATAATCTGTTTTAATTTGTCAGTGCTGAGGGGGGAGGATGTGCTTCATATACTACCTGCTGCAAAGCAAGGTTCGCCAAATAAAAAGTAAAGTTGCAAGAATAGTGTCTACTAGATTATCTCTGCATGAATTATTACTATGCTGGTTACAAATCAATACAAGCTATTCATTAGAGAAGATCTGTCAGTTCTATCACTTGGACAAACTTTTTAGATGGTTTTATTTTCTTTACATATTTAACAGAAAAAGCAGTTGCATTTGTTTTCAACTTTATCTCCCAGTTTCACAATTGCACTGGAACAGTCTATTCTCCCCATTACAGAGTGAGCTTTGCAACAAGCAACCCAGATATAACTTTTCAACTCAAAATCGCTTAGTGCCTTCTCATCTCTCTTAAGAGTACACATACTCCCCAACTTATGGTTGTTTGACTTAACATTTTTGGACTTTTACAGTAGAGCTTAATGACAAAAACTCATTCAACCTTTCTGTTTTACACTTGTAGTACAATATATTCCACCTACAGTATAATAAAGTGTTCAATAAATTACACGAGATAGTCAATACTTTATTACAAAATAGACATTGTATTAAATAATTCTGGCTACCTCTAGGCTAATCTAAGTGTTCAGAGTACGTTTAAGATAGGTGAGGCTAAACTGTGATATTTGGTAAGTTAGATGTATTAAATGCATTTTTAAAAATATTTATTTATTTTGCATACAAGAACTGGGATGTAGGCCAGAGGTGTGGGGTGGTGAGAGGATTCACCAGAGACAACGCAGGGAACAGAACAGGTAGATTGAGAGAAGTACACTGCTGAGGGCAGCAGCGGGCGAGGCAGGAGAGGTCTGCTGCGCCATGTGGGAATCTCCCTGGCCGGGGATCCAACTCGTGCTGCAATGGCTGCGGACAGCCTCACAGGCTGAGACTTAACCCATTGTGCCACCAGGGAGGCCCTTAAATGCATTTTTAACTGATGATATTTTCAACTTAAGATGGATTTATCATGACATAACCTAGTGTATGTCAAAGAGGGTCTGTAATTTCAAATTCTTCATATGGCCACTAGGGCCTACTCCTTATATGATACACCAGCACCCTTTCCTCTGACCTCAGCTCCTTTGTGGTTCCCCTCACCCGTGGAGCTCCAGTCATTGCATCTCATCTCCCCAACCCTAACCTGCTGATCTCCCAATAATCCCATAAGTCTAGGGATTCCGCATTTGATCTTTCCTTTCTTGTAATACAATCCCCCCTGGCCAAACTTCTTGTTCTTTCTCTGTTCAAACATCCTTCTGTGCCCCTTACCTACCTTATAAAATAGCAACCCCCTTATCCAGTAATTGTCTGCTATCCCATTACCTGCTTTATTTATCTTCCCTGACATACAATATATTTGTTTCATTGTTATTTGTCTCCTTTGAGAATGTATACTCTATGACAGCAAGGAGATTTTATTCATTGTTCTATCTTACTACCTAGAACTGTGCCTGGGACATAGTAAGTGTCCAATTAATATGTGCTGAACATCTGAATGCATTTTCCAGTAAATTTAATTAACCCACCTAGTTAGTCTTAGTTACCTAGGTTTCACTGCTCTGCTCATATCACTAGTTTTTGTAGTACAAGTTTTTTTTTTTTTTAGAATTCTCTGACGATTAAAAAACAGGGTACCATTATAAATATTTTACAGTTTGTTGAAAGATTTCTAGTATCTTGTATTCTTAAATTTCAAGAATATAATAATTTAATAATTATTTATGAGTGTCTACCATTTCTCAGGCACTGTGCTTTCTGCGGTTTTAGTAAACGTGGATCCATGCCAAAAGATGGGGTTAAACAAAGTTTTGCATTTTTTTCCAAAAAATGGATTTTAGTTTAAGATCAAGTAATAGTCTATTGCAGCTGTCCTAATAAAATACCTATAGACTGGGCAGTTAATAAACAGACACTTATTGCTCACAGTTCTGGAGGATCGAAACCAAAATCACTGCTCCAACATGCGTGAGTTCTCTGGCAAGGACCCTCTTAGCTAACATTTCCCCAACGTATCTTAACGTGGTAGAAGGGTCTAAGGATCAATCTAGAGCCTTTTTAATAATGACACTAATACCGTTTATGAAGACTCCAATCTCATGTACTAAGAAGTTCTCAAATTCCACCTTCTAATACGATTATCTCTGGGGGTTAGAATTTAAACATACAAATTTTTAGGAGATACAAACACTCAGACAATAGCAACTAGCAATAACAAGTAGGAATATTGTCTTTTCAGTCCCCAGGTGATATACTGAAATCTCACTAGAGTATAACATTTAAAATCTCTTCTAAGGGCCTACCGGTAGTGCAACAGGTTAAATGCTGTGCTGTGGAGCTCTCGGTGGCTGCAGTGCAAGTTCGATGCCCGGCCAGGGAGATTCCCACATGGCACAGCAGACCTCTCCTGCCTCGCCCACTGCTCCCCTCAACAGTGTATTTTGGTCGATTTGCCTGTTCTGCTTCTCACTCTGTCTCTGGTGAACACTCTCACCGCCCCACATCTCTGGCCTACACCCCAGCTTGTATGCAAAAATAAAAAAATAAATCTTAAAAAAAAATCTCTTCTAAACACATACATATCCCCATACCTGAATTATAAATATTATTCTTTAAAATATTTCTGAAGTCTACCAACTTGGTGTGATTCAAAAATGCAAAAGGCCAAAACACAATTTAAGAAACTCTCCTTTTCTCCCTTTAAAATGATAGCTCAAAGAAGGTTTTGACAAGCTAAGTCCATACAACTGGTCACCAGTTGAACCTTCATGAGAATCTGCTTAGAGCCACTGACCAGACTTCAGAACAGTTAATGGATGATTGCAAAACACCCTGCCTCTTCATGTTTCCCTTCCAGCTGTTATATTATTATTACTCTTCATTTCAAAACCCTAATCTCCCAATCAGTCAAAACTTCACATTCCCTTTCTTACCTCACAGTCACCCTCTCTCCACTTCAGTCAGGGAATCTATACAGAATCACCTTCTCCTAATTACTAATCTATTAAATGGACTTTTTTTGCTTTTTCTTTGACTCTCACTTTGACCATCTTCTGCATTTGAAATGTTGATGACTTCTCCTTAATCTCCCTCCTAGGCACACCTCATACTAGTATAGAGGTCCTTGCTGCTGCCCAGTTTGTGTTCTCCATTTTCCATTTTCTTTTACCCAGAAAATCTTTATTTTTTTCAGGGATTCACTTATCACCAATAAAGTTCCATGGTTCAGAAAAAATTCAAATCCTCTCTCAGCTCCACAAATGGAGTCCTAATTCCTCTCTCAGGAATCATTAAATAACCCTATTTGGGCCAATGAGACATAAGGAGTACTTTGCTGGAGATTTGTGAGTGAATTCCTCTTTATTCTTCTTAGAGAACTTCCAGATCTATATGACTTCGTCAGCAGGAAGTGAATGAGGAACACAAATTGCCCTGATTTCTCAGACCAGTCACAGTATCACCACGGGAGAAACAGACTTAGGGCAAATCCCAAACTGTGGCTGTCAGTGCACCAGGAGACAAAGGAAACTGGTTTCTTGACCAAGTTATTGAGTTCCTAATCAACCACTCCCTAGACTATTCTACCTCTGGAATCCCAGTTATGTGAACCAATAAATTACCTTATTGTTTAAGGGAAGGCGAGTCAAATTCTCTATTACCTGCACTTGAAAACATTTTAACTGATAGAACCTCTTTCCTGGTTTCTTAATGTCACATTTGGCCATAAACTTTCAGTCCTCTTTGTAAATCATTCTTACCCTCTTACCCATCTGCTGTCCATAATCTTGTATCACAGCCTTCACCCTTACCCAGACAAACACCTCCTGGGGAATTTCCACTTCTACTTATGTCTTCAACAACTATTTTCTTTTTGATCATTTCAATCTACTCCTCAGTTATCTTATTTCTTCTGAGTGCCAGATCTTACCTATCATTCTATACTGGTCATGTCAAAAGGGATTTTCTACAGATTCTTTTAAAGTTATATGTCCACAGTTTACCTCATCATCATTCTTGTAAAACCTATTCATAGATACTACCATATTATCTCCAACTGTACCAATAAATCAGAACCTTAGGTGATAGTCTCAAGTCTTCAATTTAGTTCACCAAAATCTCTTAGCACGTCTGCCTAAGTAAATTCATTTTCAACCTAATCACTACTTAAAGTGGTCTTTGCAATTTCTCACCTAAATTTTCCCAAGGCTACTTATCACACAGAATCTCAGCAGAATACTCACTTTTAGGTGCGTAACAAGCAGTAGGTGCTCTGTAAAGGTACCTTGGTGAATAAACAAACAGTTCTTTTGTTTTTCTGGCTTTTCTCTAAATCATCCCCATAACTATTTTTCTCAAATACAACTACATCATTCCCCTCCTTAAATCTTCCTCTGGCAAAAAATAAAAAGAAAGAAAGAAGTTCCTCAGTAGGTTACATTCAAATACTTAACAAATATCTATCAGGTGCCAGATTCTGGGCTGTTTTTTGAAAAAAACAAGTCATATTATCCTTGTGTTAAAATTGTATAATTAAAGAAGGTATTGGCAATGACCTAAGTCATGGCAAAATATAGGTAGCATCATACTACTCTGAATACAAGAACCTTCATCTATTTTGACCCTGAGCTAGAATAGTCTCACGTTATTTTTATGCTCTATCTAGACTTGTACTAGGACTGTCGAGTTAATTTCAACTTACATTAATGCATAAAAATTCCAGGAAACATATAACTGACAAGTTGATGGGGACCGGAATCACTACTTTTTAGAAGTTGCTCTAAAAATCAAAATTTAAATGCTACATTTTATATAAATAAACATGGGGATTTTTTCAGTCTTCCGATTCCACTCAAGAAATTACCTCTGAAATATCACCATCTTTCAAATTCATTAATCGGTCAAATTTGTTCATATTTTTCCTGCAATTATTTTGAAAAAAGGATTTTTTGCCTTTCCACCATGTAATACAATTTCATATTTTTATTTTAGTTATTTGATAAGTATTTGGGTGCCGAGGTCTTTATTTTTTCTTAATGAACAAAACAGGTAAATATTATCCCACTTTCATGCGGTTATAGTCTAGTGTGGGGTAGGGGAGAATAGAATAATCTTTTATATTACAACTGCTAATCACTTTGAAATATCTTACAGTGAGTTATCTCACCTCATTGTAAGCTTGCATATAATGCAGTTAGAACCTGGGCACTATAGATCAGAATCACCCCAGGCATCCATAAGTTGCTTGGTCACACAGGTCCAACTTGAGCACAACAAAGTAGCCAAATTCAGAAAAATGAATGCAGGAAGACAGGGTATTTGGGACAGGAGACACACTTGAGCCTGGAACACAAGCTGGAATGAACACAGCTAGGCATGGATCGGGGAGAAAGAACTAATTAGAATAGAGAATATCTGTTAGAAAAATATGTAAAAAAAAGATTCCTACACTAGCTAGAGCTTTTAAAAGTCAGGCAGTGGAATGTGACAGGAAAGTAATGCCATTAAAGCAGTCACTGTAGACAAGCCGAGCTAATCTGTGTTAGGTGGTTCACAAAAGGGGGAATTTGTTCACGGAGCCTGGTTAGTAAGATGATGCAACAAATCAGGCAGGAAGTACAATGGTTTTTGACTCAGATGGTGATGACAGGTTGAAAATAATTGAAAGTGAAAAGACATGAAGCAATCCCGACTGGAAAATTACAACTTGATGATCATATATCAGATATTTAAGTCACACATTGTTTATTTGTATGTATTGAACACCATATTTGGAGTGATTCTTAGCTATCGAGCAGGTAGCCTATTTATTGAGCACCTAACTCAATGACTATCATAGTATTGGTGATGAGATTCAAAGGTTCAAAAACCAGGGCTCCCACACTCTTTGCAGTCACAGTCTGGTAAGAAAGATGCAATGGCAGTACAGTGCAAGGGCAGTGCTGTGGACATAGTCACACTGATGAGAAGTGGCTAACTTGCTGGGTCTGTGTCAATGTGTGTGTACATGCATGCAGCGATAAAGAAGCCTTCAAAACTGAGAGGAGAATTACTTCATCTCAGCAGGCGAGGAGTTCAGAAAGTGGGAGGACAGATTTCTTGAAAGGCCTGAAGGTAGGAAATGGCATAGTGTGTTCAGACACTTGCTGATAGCTAAATATTTCTGGGTCCCAGAGGCTGGGGAGCAGGGCTCCTTCAGGTTAGTTCTGGGGACTTTGAATTGTAGTCAGCAGGAAGGAGAAATGGAGAGCTGGAAGCAACAAAGTGGAATGGTCAAAATTATATCTTAGAAAAAATATGTGATGACCATGGAAGCTGAAATTGAGGGGAAAACTGGAGTCAGGGTGGTAAGACAAGGCTGTGGCTGGCTGAGGCTGGCCACAGGTGGAGGTTAAGCAAAAGTATGATGGGGCACTGGGCTGATAAGTATGTAGGAAGCTGAATTATCAGAATAATTGCAAATAACCAGCTATAAAGATAGTGAAATTTCAGAAATAATTAAGGTTTTTCAACTCAGTGGTTGGGTAAAGGATGGAACAAAGGAGAATAAGTGTGAAGACAGCTTGCAGCGAAAGCTGAGCGATTTGGTTCTGGAGGTGCCGCTTTTCAGTTCAGTTCCATTGTTCGAGGCTCTTTAACTCCTGAGGTTGCTTGTTTTGTTTTCCCAATTCGTGTTTAGATCTGCCAACAGCTATCTATTTCTTTTATCACACAACTACTGAACACCTCTGCATGCCAGACACTGTTCCAGGTTCTGATTAACAGCAGGAATTGTTTCATGTTTAATGCTTTGCATATGAGCAAATACATGGATATATATTTTTTCCTTCTATAAAAGGTTTAGGGGATCAATACACAACCAGAAACAACACAAATGTCAATCAAGAAGTGAATGGTCAGACTGTGCTACCACCACCCAACAGACTACAATTCAGCAATGCAAAGGAGTGACCCATTGCCAGATGCTTACAACATGGAGACATTTGAAAAGGAAAGCTATGGTCGCCAGGAGATGGGGCTGGGAGAGTAGAAGGAAGAAAATAATAAATTAAGAAGCAGGAATAAACTTTTGGGATGATGGATAAGTTGATTATCTTGATTGTGGTGCTGCTTCATTGGTCTATACATGTCAAAATATCAAACTGCAGACTTAATACTTTTTGCTCTGCTCACGTATTCATGTATTCACGTGTTCATCTAATGTCCAGTTTTTCACGCCACGGTGGATTTATTTGGAACTATTAGGAGCTATTTCTTTGATCGTATTCAGTCTAGAAGCTTTTAATCTCTATGCATTTAAAATTTCATTAAAATATATCCAGTAGTTCAGGAGCTGTGTGTGTTTTATTGAATGTTTATACCATTTATGCGATGGCATAGAAAATAGCTGGCACAAGAAGTGTTAAAATGTGTATGCTAATATATCAAAATTAAGTTGCTTTAAATTTTTTAAGATTTATTTTATTTACGCATACAAGAACTGGGGTGTAGGCCAGAGGTACAGGGGGTGGAGAATTCACCAGAGAGTGGGAGCAGAACAGGTGGATCTACTGAAATACACTGCTGATGGGAGCATGGGGTAAGGCAGGAGAGATCTACTGCATCATGTGAGAAGCTCCCTGGCTGGGATCGAACTCATGCTGCAGCGGCTGGTGATCGCTTAATAGAGCTGAGCCTAACCCGTGAGCCACCAGGGAGGCTGCTAAAAATTTTAAATAATACGTATCTTTAGCGGTTATGGGTTAAATTTTAATTTTCTTCTTTTGCTTATATAATTAAATATAATACTTTATTACCTTTATAGAAAATTCATTCTAAAAATTATAAGAAGCTCACTGACTAGATACTCAACTTATACCCTTAATAGTAAGGAACTACAAATTTATACAACAATGAAATATTAAAGTCATTAGAACAGAAAATATTAAACCCATAGAATCCATTACAAAATCAGATAAGGTAAAATAGTAGTTAGAATGTGATAAGTAAAATCTTCACACTCCTGGTGAGAATGTAAATTGATGCAGCAAATTTGGAAAAACAATAATAATATTAGTAAAGTTGAAAATGTGTTTATACTATTAAAGATTGTAGAATCAGTTTTCAATTTTCTGTTAGTCTTAGTAATTGTCACCATTTTAAAATGCTGGCCTATATTTTGTGCAAATATTATTATTTTAGAGTTTAATAGCTTGGCTTATTCTTCCTAGATTTCATTCTAATTTTTCTGTCTTCTCTGCTTCCTCTTCTTTTAGCTTTATTATGAACCCTTCAGACATTTTACCACTCATGGGACCCCTTGTTGCTAAACAGTTCCCTTACTTTTCTCCATGCTAAGTCCCCTAACTCACACCTGTCCAATCCATGCTCACACAACCCCAACAACAACAAAATACCGTGCAGGAATCATAAGTGCCATCTGAAGAAGCCACATTGCACCTCTGGGAGGGAATGGTTGACAATGAGTAGGGAGAGGAAGCTACACTCTCTGCAGAGGCCCCAGTATGAAACAGAGGTGCAGGAGCTGCTGTAGCCCTTACAGGGCCAGCCCCAGCATAGGTAGAAATTCCAAGGTTATTTCAGTTGGAGGTCACTAAAGACCCAGAAATTGGCAAAGTCCATAGTAGGTAAAAGGCATAGTAGCTAAAAGGCAACATTACTTTTTAATTTGTATCTATTAATTTTTTGTTGGGATAATTTGAATATTAGGTCACAAAATTTTTTTATTGAATGTGCACATGCTGACATTAAAGCACTGCTATTAGTATTTGTATTGCAGCATAATTGCTGAAGTACTGAAGTCATTTGCTCTGATACAGCAACTATTATGGCTTAAGCCCTGAAATTCCTATTTTCCATCTCAACTCCCCCCAAATGAGTCCATACATTGTTTGCAAAAATAATAAAAAATGATTTAATGTCCATGTAGAAAAGAACATGTAGATTAACTAGATTATGTAAATACAATGGAATATAACACTTCTAGTAAATGAGCTAGCACTAAGTATACTAAAATGGATATATATAAAGAATATAACCTTAGAGAAGAAAAAAGACACAGAACGAAACATACCATTTTATATTCCTATCAAGTTTAAACCTGGCCAACAAATTCTGAATTCACAAATAAATAGAAACCATTCGCAGGAATCACAACTTCTAAATTCAGGATGGCATTTTTCTCAAGGAGAGAGGCATAGGTGTCCCAAGGAGCTACCCAGGATCTCCAGCAGAGAGGCAGTGTTTATTTTAATGATCCAAAGTAAAAATAAAATGATCTTAAAATCTTAGAAAGGCAGGGGTACAAATATTTACAAATAGATAACAAATAAAATACAGTTTAATTCCCTTTCAAAGTAAGAGGATTAGTACAAACTATTAGTACCCAAACTATTTCCTATGTGAATTAAAAAAAAATGTAAAGAATGTAAAGATAACAAAGAGTAAGACTTGTGGATAGATGTGGCTATATCACCCATTATGATGAAAGGGGTTAGTTGGAACAGGTAATGAAGGCTGACTGGGTTTCCCTTCTGAATTCACACCCAGGAATTTAGGAACAGTAGACAAGGGCTCGGATTAAGCTGGTCATATAAAAGTTAAGGCTTTTGATATGAATGTTTTTATACGCAAAACATCTGCTAAAGCTGAGCTCCTCTTGTTCAAATTTAGTCTAAGCAAAACAAGAGATCAACATGGTTTCAATCCCATGTTATAACATAATAACTCATTTTGGAAACTTCTGGACTTTGCAATTCAACTGCTCTCAGTGTCACTTCAAAGTCACAAAATGCTTCAAGACGCCCATAGAAAAACTGCCTAAATGACCGTCAGTAAAATGAAGACCATCCCAGCCACTCTTGAGGACCGATATTAAATAAAACACACTGCAACCAAATTTGAGACAGGTAGAATGAATTCAAAATGCTGTGGCTTGCCACGAGCTCAGTTTATTAAACCTTATCCCAAACAAGATGTTACTTGATTTATTTAGACTCCCTGGCATGTTTGGATTAATGTGCTGGCATTCTGAGCTTCTTCCTGGGTTCCTACAAGAATTCTTGGATATAGGAGCTAAGCTAATGTGAATGACACTTATTTTGGAATATGACTTCAGGTATAATTATAAGCAGCTTGTGGAGGGGACGGCAGTAGTTTTTTACCGCCCCAGGTTACGGGCAGGCGGCAGCATAGCCGAGCTAGCTGTCTTCACTGGAGAGGGGGGTACAGAGGCACAGCCTAAGAAAGAGCCCAAGGGAGGGCAGATGTAGGGAAGCAGGATTTTTTAAAGGGTGACTACATCTCCTTTCTGTGGAGACTTGATTAAGATGGCAGACTGCAGTAACAGTAGTGAGGAAAGCGGACCAGATAACAGGCTGGAATGTGGCTTTTTATCTGTATAAAGTGCAGAGCTCCTTCTTGAACTATTATTGCAAGGCCCACTCATTTTATATTAAATCGAGCAGCTGAGTTTAGAGAGCTGCTTCAGGTTCCACAGGCTCAGGCCACGGCCAAGGTTAACTTGAGCAGTCTCTGCAGAGCTCTGAAGGCAGTTGGGCCACAGTGTTAGTTTTCAGCTTAGTTTTACAAGCACAGCACAGGTTTTTTGGAGTTGATTTTTCTTGTGCTTACACATGGGTTCAAGTTGTTCTTTCAACTGCTGTCTTAAAAAACAAATTTCTTAAGGGTCTTAAAAAACAAGTTTCTTAAGGGTCTAACTTGAAAGTCCAAGTGGCCTGGTAGGAAGAATGGCTGGTCAGAAAGGCCTAGATTCTGGTCCTAGAGCTGCTCACTCCCAGGTGGGTGACGTTATATAAGCTCTTTTGCACCTTACTTTCTCCAGAACAAGAAAAATAGCTCCTGCTCTCTCAAACAAGCAACAAGAAACAGATTCTGGAATATATGTTTGGGAAGATGCTTTAATACTGAGTGTATTACATACAGGTATTGATTTATAATGATGCACACCTGCCTGGAACTAAATGTTATAATGAACATAACTTAAATATAAAATACATGAAATTAAGAAAAAGAAAAATAAAGTAAAATTGTAAGCTACATGACATGCAAGATATTATTTGTAAGAATAGCAAAATTACAAAAATAATCATCAGAGAATACCTGATATTTACAAGGTATCTCTTTTTTTTATCATCTTTACTAATCACTGGAATGTTTATCAATACATCGTCAGCTCTGCCCACAAGGATGTGGAATAAATGTTTATGGATTTAATAATAGCTATGAATGCACGTATGAAGTTACAATTTTCCCCAAGAGAATGTCCCTTCGATGATGAGAATTTTCTACATGCTAATTTATGGGTGATTTTCTCTTGATATTCTGGAGACTAGAACCAATGGTCTCATTAGAACTTTCTTGTTTGGGCCTCCCTGGTGGCACAGGGGTTAAAGTCTCAGTGCTATGAAGGTATTGCCAGCAACTGCAGCAGTTCTATCCCTGTTCAGGGAGCTGACCCAGATGGCGCAGCAGACCTCTCCTGTCTCTCCCGCTGCTCCCCTCAGCAGTGTATTACAGTCAACCTGTCTGTCCTTCTCCCCACTCTGTCTCTGGTGAATCCTTTCAACCCTCTCCACCTCTGCCCTACAACCAGTTTTTGTATGCATAAATAAGTAAAAATAAATCTAAAAAAAACCCCTTTCCTGTTTATAGCCACCTGGCCAAATACAACCCCCAGATTCTCTGTTATTTTAGATCACCTCAGAGATCTGCTCTCCATGTTTACATGGATACTATTTTCACCCAACCCCCCTCACATGCGCGCACACACACACACACACACACACACACACACACACACACACACACACACACTTAGCAGGAGCCCAAGCAGGAGTACTGATATGAAAGACCTCTTCTGATTTCTCGGATGTGAGGAATTTCACTCATAACTGTCTTTGATGCCCACTGTGTGCTGGGCACCGCAGAGATGATGGAGAAGATGCAATATTTGTCCTGCATATGAGTTTGAACCTGTTCAGACCATCACAGCTGACAGACTGCTGGGTGGGACTGCACTCCTGTTTAAACGTGCACACATCCTCTTAGTTTGGGCAATATGTTGTTTTGGTTTGCCTGATTCTTCTTTTTCCATGGAGGATGTGCACATAAAAAAAACACAGTATGTACAGTGTATCTGCATATTGTCTTCCATTCCAGAACAGGATGAACTGACCTCACTCACAAATACTTATTAAATATACTTCATCTCAGCCACAGTTAGGGGAGACCAATTTTTTGTTAACCAGAATTCATTTTCTAGAAAGAGTTTATTTATTAGCTTTCGATATGCTTTTGTACATGGGGATAATATAAATTCAAAACTTACAGATAGGGGTTTGATCTCATCACTCATCTTTTTAAAATGTTTGTATGAATATCTAGTCAAAACCAACAGGGTACTCTCTCTTGAAGCACTGGCAGTTCAGTTAGGATGATAAACCAGACAATCACATGAGGAAAGACAATACCATGCAGTGTATCCCAGAGACTCAGTGCTGACTCACAGAATGTAAGTGTCCTGAGGGTCCAATATTTACGACCTTTCTTTGGTATCTTCTGAAGCAAAGGAGTATTTTACAAAAAAGGCGGCTTTAATAAGTCACAAATGAGTTACAAAGGGAAATTATCCACATGCAAATGAAATGTTTCCATTTTTGATATCAGACCAAGGACTCTTTGGCAAACATTTGCCCTGTCAGAGTGTAAAGCTGGCTAACACCTGGTTCATGAGTTTATGTAAGTGGAAAGCAGGTTACTGAACATACTCCAATTTCTAGTCTCTAACACTTCGCCTTCATTTGTAAGGCTATGCAAAGTCTACACCTATTTAAATCACATCAGGAATTAAGGATTTGGAGCACTGATAAAAGAAATACATTGCATAATTCCACCCTTTTATAACAAGAAGAAAAGATCAAGCCATGTCCTAGGAATGAATATAACGAGACAGTCTAACAATGATGTAGAGAGAAAGCAGGGAATGATATCACTGTCTATACTTATCCACAAAAGGAACAGAATGTCAACTTAGAAATTATTGCTCATAGTTTAATCACATTCTCTTATTAAACATTCTCTCTTCAAGTATATATCAAAGAAAAAATGTACAGTATTTGGAAATGCCAAATCGGAAACTTGATAAAATCATAATTTATTTTCAGATCTCTGATTCCATCTATTTGGTTATTTATTTATTTATTTATTTTTAATATATATTTTTCATTGTTATTTATGTCTTTTACATTTTGTATTCCCCTTGGGTAGCCCACCACCAATTCACCCGTGATCCATCTCCATGGTACCTTGTGTTCTTTTCTATTTCATTTTGTGCCCTTCTCCTTCCCTCCCCCCGCCCTGCTGATTGTCTCTCTCCTATTTGATTTCCTTATAGTCCTGTTATAAGTGAAACCATTCAATATTTTTCTCTTTCTTTCTGGCTTATTTCACTGAGTATGATCCCCTCTAATTCCATCCATGTCGCTGCAAATTGCATGTGTTTATCTTCTTTGAATGCTGAATAGTATTCCATTGTGTATATGTACTACATCTTCTTGATCCAATCATCTATTTTTGGGCATCTGGGTTGCTTCCATACCTTTGCTATTGTGAACAGTGCTGCAATGAACATACGGGTGCATGTATCCTTTCGGATTAGTGTTTTTGTGTCCTTTGGGTAAATTCCCAAAAGTGGGATTGCTGGGTCGTATGGAAGCTCCATGTTTAGCAGTTTGAGGAATCGCCATACAGCTTTCCATAGTGGTTGGACCAGTTTACATTCCCACCAGCAGTGTAGAAGAGTTCCTTTTTCTCCACATCCTTTCCAGCATTTGTTGTTGTCTATATTTTTAATGTGTGCCATCCTCACAGGTGTGAGGTTGTATCTCATAGTGGTTTTGATTTGCATTTCCTTAATTATAAGTGATGTTGAGCATTTTTTCATGTATCTGTTGGCCATTTGCTTTTCTTCTTTGGAGAAGTGCCTTTTTAGCTCTTCTGCCCATTTTTTGACTGGGTTATTGGCTTTGTTTTTGTTGAGTTGTGTGAGTTCCTTGTAAATTTTTGTTATCAGTCCTTTATCAGATGTATTGTGTGTAAAGATCTTTTCCCAGTTGTTAGGGTGTCTGTTAGTTTTGGTTAATGTCTCTTTTGCTGTACAGAATCTTTTCATTTTGATGTAATCCCATCTGTTTATCTTGTCTTTCACTTCCTTTGCTTTGAGGGATGTGTCTTTCAAGATTTTGCTGAGATGTATGTCATGTAAAGTCTTGCCTATATTTCCTTCTATACATTTTACGGTTTCAGGTCTTACATCCAGGTCTTTCATCCATTTTGAGTTGACTTTTGTGCAGGGTGTGAGATAGTAGTCTAACTTCATTTTTTTGCATGTGGCTGCCCAGTTTTCCCAGCACCATTTATTGAATAGACTGTCCTTGTTCCACTGCATTTTCTTTGCTCCTTTGTCAAAGATTAGTTGTTCATAGATATGTGGCTTTAATTCTGGGTATTCTATTCGGTTCCATTGGTCTGTCTGCCTGGTTTTGTTCCAGTACCATGCTGTTTTAATTATTATGGCTTTGTAATATAGTTTGAAATCAGGGAGTGAAATTCCTTCGTTTAATTTTTTTTTAGTTAGGAGGGCTTTAGCTATGCGAGGCTTTTTGTGGTTCCATATGAATTTCATCAGTAGTCGATCTATTTCTTTGAAGAATGTCATTGAGATTTTTATTGGAATAGCATTGAATCTGTAAATTGCTTTTGGTAGGACTGCCATTTTGATAATGTTAATCCTTCCAATCCATGAGCAGGGGATGCCTTCCCATCTTCTTGTGTCTTCTTCTGTTTCTTTCAACAGAGTTTTGTAGCTTTCTTTGTATAAGTCCTTTATGTCTTTTGTTAGATTTATTCCCAGATATCTGAATTTTTTGGTTTCGATTTTGAAGGGGATGGATTTCTTAATTCCTTCTTCTTCAGATTGGGTGTTTGCATATAGGAAGGCTACTGATTTTTGTGCATTGATTTTGTATCCTGCTACTGTATTGAACTGGTCTATTATTTTGAATAGTTTTTCTATGGAGTTATTAGGGTTTTGTATATATATTATCATATCGTCTGCAAATAGAAACAGTTTAATTTCTTCTTTTCCTATTTGGATCCCTTGAATGTCTTTCTCTTGTCTAATTGCTCTGGCTATGACTTCCAGTATTATATTGAAAAGTATTGGTGAGAGTGGACATCCTTGCCTTGTTCCTGAGCTGAGGGGAAAGGCCTTCAGCTTCTCACCATTGAGGACAATATTGGCCGTGGGTTTGTCGTATATGGCTTTTATTATGTTGAGGTATGTTCCTTCTATCCTAAGGATTTCAAGGGCTTTTATCATAAATGGGTGTTGCACTTGTCAAATGCACAAAAAATATGAATGACAGTATATCAATATTAACTCTAAATGTAAATGGATTAAACACACCAATTAAAAGACACATCATAGTAAGATGGATCAAAAAACAGAACCCAACCTTCTGCTGTCTACAAGAAACACATTTAATTGAGAAAGATAAACACAGATTAATAGTTAAAGGATGGAAAACAATCCTACAAGCAAATGGACCAAGAAAGAAGGCAGGAACAGATATACTTATATCAGATAAAATGGACTTCAAACTTAAGAAGGTAAAAAAAGACAAAGCTGGCCACTACATCATGATAAAGAGGACAATAAAACAGGAGGCTATAACAATCATCAACATATACTCCCCAAATGAAGGAGCACCAAAATATATCAGACAATTATTATCATCCCTGAAAACAGACATTAAAGAAAATACATACATAGTAGGAGACTTCAACACCCCATTTTCTCTATTGGACAGATCAAGAAGACAGAAAGTAACCAAGGACATTAAAGCTCTAAATAAGGACCTAGACCACATGAGATTAACAGATATCTATCGATCACTTCACCCCCGAAAAATTGAATACACATTTTTCTCAAGTGCACACGGAACATACTCCAGGATCGATCACATATTAGGCCACAAAACAAACCTCAACAGATACACTAAGATCAAAATCATACCAGCCTTCTTCTCCGATCATAAAGGAGTCAAACTGGAAATAAATCATAAAAAGGAAAAAAGAAACCTCCTTACCTCATGGAGACTGAAACCCGCATTACTGGAAAACCAATGGATCAACGAAGAGATCAAAGAAGAAATTAAAAAATACCTAGAACTGAATGACAACGAGGACACAACTTTCCAGAAAT
>PVIJ01000130.1:59524-71517 GCA_004024925.1 Scalopus aquaticus
AGCAGTAATAAGAGGAAAATATATAGCATTACAAGCTCACATCAAGAAACAAGAAACAACCCAAAGAAACAATTTAATCTCACATCTCAAAGAACTAGAAAATGAACAACAAAAAACCCCAAAAGACAGTTTAAGAAAGGAAATAATAAAAATCAAAGCAGAACTAAATGAAATGGAAATAAAAAAAAACAATCCAGAAGATTAACGAAATCAAAAGCTGGTTCTTTGAAAAAATAAACAAAATAGACAAACCACTAGCCAGGCTTACAAAGAAAAAATGAGAGAAAACACAAATAAATAGGATCATAAATGAAAAAGGAGAAATCACAATGGACACAGCAAAAATATTTGGTTATTTTGAGAGCCACACATAGTCACTGTACAATGAGCTGGGGAGCTAGTTTATCTAAAACATAAAGTAGTCACGTTGAACAAAACCTTACAAAACCTCATGTTTCACACTTCATAAAAATTATCTGCATGTTGTCTTATCAAATAAGGGTATTTGAAATATATTAAGAACATTCAAGGATAGAGCATATTTTTGTGTGTCTATACATAATGCATATGTGTGTAACTGTGCAAGGACACATTTCTATGTTAAACATCAGTCTGATAAAAGGACCACAGCTTAAGGACAGTAATAACTTTTGTTAATCATGCATTCAACAAATATTTTTGAGAAATTAGTATAAGCAAGGTGTTGTGCTGAGCACTGTGGGGAGAAGAGATTTAGAAGACGTCTAATAGTCTAGCATACACATAACAAAGCTTAAAGATCAACCACAGCTGTCACTTTCACTTCATGAAAAATGTGAGTTACCCAGGCAGCACACTGGAGGCAGACTCGGGAATAAATTCCTGGAATGCAGTCGATCATGACGTGGACCTTACAGACTTTTGCTAGGTAGTAAATAGGTTCAGAATGCATGGTGCTTTTCCCCAACTACTGAAGAATAAAAAGCTAAAGTAGAAAAAAACCACAGAGCACAAGCAAAACTTATGCCACAATGCAGTGGTACATCTTCGAGTATCATGGCAAAGGCGGTTGTAACTAGGTAAAGCAATAAAGGCAAAACAAATCAGGAAAATGGGAGAAAAGTATGCAGGGTGTACGTTTTCTGAGCAGGAATTCTATGCATTGCATACAAGAAAGTGGTAGACTGACATATCAGGCTTGAAAATCATCTGAGGAATTCAAAGTAATTCTTGTCTTGAGTTTTCAGTTTGTAAAGTAGAAGGCAAGACCTTCAAGGTGGGAATTGAAAGGGAAAATGAAGTAGAATAAATTTAAGGAGAGTGGAGAGAGCTTTATATAAATACTATCAGAAATGAGAAAGTTTTGCTTATGATACTTAGAATGATTATCAGGAAGGACTGAGGGCCTAGATAGGAATGAAGGTGAATAGGTTGAGTTTTCTGGCACATTTCTTTAGCTGTTGCCCAATTTCTTTAGCTGTTCCTTCACAAGAAACAGCATTTTAGCTGTATTCATGGCACCCAACCATAATACCATAATCCCACATTTCAAAATCTCCTACACGGAGGTGTGCCCACAGGATTGCATTCGAGATAGAAGGGTGAGTGTAAGAGATAAGTGTTTTTTCCCTCTGGCTTTGTCCTCCCTATACTTGCCCCTTCTAGCTGCTGAGAGATGGTGAGAAATAGAACCAGCACTTTGGAACTCACCAATAAAAGAAAAGTGAAGAGGAAAGCACGACCAACTACCCGCGCTCTAATTGCCTACCCATCTCTGGAGTATTATGTGAAGAAAGAACTTACATCTTGTTTAACTTGAGGGTTTCTAGATTTTTTTGTTGGTCTTTAGTCTCACTACTACATGAATTAAGTCTTCAGCACTCAGAAGCCTTGACTGTATGAACAGAGAAGGCAATTTTGATTTTCCGAAAGAGGATGATAAAGAGAAAAAGGGGACCTTGCTGGCGGTGCAGGGCTTAAAGTCTCAGTGCTATCAAGCTCTCAACAGCCACTGTGACATGAGTTGTATTCCCCGGCCAGGGAGCTGACCCACATGGTGCAGCAGACCTCTCCTGCCTCGTCTGCTGCTCCCCCCAGCATTGTTATTTCAGTAGATCCACCTGTTCTGCTCCCCACTCTGTCTCTGGTGAATCCTCCCAGCCCCCACACCTCTGGCCTACACCCCAGTTCTTGTATGCATAAATAAAACAAACCTTAAAAAAAAGAATTTAAAAAGAGAGAGAGAGAGAAAGGGGTAGGAAACTCAGCTTCTGGCAGCTTAGAGGTGGAAAAGGTGAGCCATGAGAGATAAGCCACACAGAAGTGAAGGCGGCCGACTAGGTGAAGAGAATGGGTACCAGGTCTCACGTAACAAAAGGGTCACTAAAGGGAGATCAGCTGAGACTAAGACAAATATCCAGCCACCCAAAGCAACTGTACAGCCATAAAGTTAAGAAAAAGAAGTCAGACACACACAAAAACAAACAATATACAGAATTCCACTAGCACAAAGTACAAACCAGGCAACATGAAACTGATGTTGAAAGTCAGAAAGGAGGACTGTGACTGGACAGGGAGCCTGAGGGCGGCTGCGGGCGGCTGGTCCTGTTCCTTGTCCTCTCTGCGTGCCGATTACATGGTGACAAAGCCACAAGTTTACAAGATGTGCATACTTCTATATGGATATGGCAATTCAAAAACTAAACTTTAAAACTAACCAGCTGAAAAAATATACTATTTTTACTCATCAAAATAGTAACAGTTATAGTTAAAAAAAAATAGCGATGCTCAGTGGTGGCAGGCATGAGCCAAGAACCCCTTTGCCCTGCTGGGTTGGCTTTAAAATGATACCAGTTTGGTAGAAAGCTTAGCTGGCAAAGTGTTTCAAGAGTTTTAATATATGCATGGCCTTTGACCTAGAATTCCACTTCTAGAAGTTCATTCTAAGAAAATCAGAAATACGAGGAGACTTATGCTTGAATATACTCAATGAATTATTCATAAGGGGAACTTTGAAAGAAACAGATATGTCCCCAAATGGGGAAATAACTATATAAACTGTGATAGTCTGTGATGTGATAATTATGCAAGCAGCTTTCAATTACATGGTGAAATGTTCATGATGTCGAATGTTCATAAAAGCAAGGTGGGAAAAGTGAATATGCAGCATTATTCCAAATATGTATTTCAAAATATACCAAAGTGAAATTATCTCCAAGCAGAGTGATTTTGATTTTCTTTTAATACGTTTTCTTTTTAGATTTCCTAAAAAGAGTATGTGATATTATATTGATCATAGTTTTAAAAAAATCACCTTAGTGCTGTCCTTTTATTGACTTTTCTTATCAATTTCACATTTACAGGGCCTCCCCGGTGGCGCAGCGGTTGAGCGCTGCGCTGTGGAGCTGTCCGCAGCAGCGACAAGAGCTTGATGCCTGGCCAGGGAGAATTCCACATGGTGCGGCAGACCTCTCCTGCCTCACCCGCTGCTCCCCTCAGCAGTGTACTTCTGATCTGCCTGTTCTGCTCCCCACTCTGTCTCTGGTGAACCCTCTCGCGGCCCCACGCCTCTGGCCTGTACCCCAGCTTGTATGTAAAAAAAAAATAAATAAATAAAATAAAATTTCACATTTATAGCACAACATAAGTACAACTGTTATCTGTTCCATAACAACTGCATTAACCATTTGAGTCTAAGCTCACTAGGGCAGAGTTATGATACTTATTGTAACTTTCCCTCAAGGTACCTTGCAGGGAAGAGAGTACACCGTCGAAAATATTGAAATAAATATTAAGACCTCATCTGCTGTCTTTTATTTCTATAACTGCACTATACAATTAAATAAACATCATGATTAATCTTTTTGTCACTTAGATTCAAGAGTAAAAATATTACTTCTAAATGCACAGTTTATGGTTTAACCACACACCCCACTCTCTCTTCTGGTTAGGTTCAGGGGACAGAAGGTCAAGGGATGGTAGGGGTAGGGCAAAGAGGAGCAGAAGACAGGGCTGAGGCTCCAACTTCACCTTTACTCTTCTAACTGAAGCCCTACTACTTTGATCTCCTAACTCCCTTCCCCTTCCCCCAGGACTCCAGGCTGAAGGAGGTAAAAAGGCACCAACGCAGAGGGTGAATCAACACCTGGGGGTAATCATTTAACATGCCCACTGGGGAGCCAGCGCCCTGTTTGAAGTGGACTGCAGGGAGTCCAGGGAGGAGAGGGAAGTCAGGTCAACAGGAGAGGCTGCAGCTGCTTGAGAGAGCAGGGAGCCTTCAAGAGGAAAAGGAAAACCTCATGATTGATAGAAGAAATTAAGATCTGAGTGCAAAGAAAAAATATAGAGATTTTTTTCTAGAAAGAGTTCTTTCATAGTCAAATCATAACTTCTGCTTTTGCAAAAAGTTGCTAATTTCTTTGTTAGGTGGCAATTTTTTGAAAATTTGTGACCTGAATAGTAATTACATTACCACTGTCTTTATTAAACTGGATTTTGACCAACTTAAATAAACTTAATCAAAATAATGTTTTCTCTTTCACCCTTCATATTCTGTTATTTACTCTAAAGCTTAAATCAAATTTGGAGAAAAAACAGCCTGTAATTTATATTTGAAAGATAACAATAACACATTTCTATTTTTAAAATGTTTTTTATGAGCATTTCACTCACATTACATTTAATAGGAAGTTTTCTAGGATGCTAACTTGCCATTCATCTAGGCAAATTTTAGCAGATATGACTATTATCTCATTAAGTTAATTAAATGGATTGAATCAAAAGATTCATAGCACATAGAATGTAAATTAAAGCCATGATCTGACCTTACATCCCCATTTAAACTAGTTTTCCAAATACAAGTAAATTTGTTATCTTAAAGTTTAAATAGACACTCAGTTGTTATAACTGTATTTGCAGTGTTTCAAACACTGATTGGTCCTTATTTTTTTTTTTTAATTTCACTCCAGAAAGTAGTGAATATAAATTTCAATGCTTTAATTTTGGTTGGGAATACTAGATGTTTCCAAATTATTTTGCCAGTTCAGCTTCAAATGTCATCTTTACAGTTAGCACTCAGGCCTTTTCCATGTGACAGGCAGCTACAGTCCCCAGAACGAAGGGCCACTGACTGATCAACTTCATTTTCACTTATAATAAAAGCCAGATCGGAACAGGGGTTGTGTAAGATCAAAGTGTAGTTAGTGCAAGGTGTACTATTTTTTTCACTACTTAAAAAATGAGGTTTCTCTTCACTAAAAATGATCACACCTCTCCATGAGCCCTATTCATAACAGCCTTTAGCCCTTTAGCCACTGGACAGTTAGCATCAAATTTAATCCTAAATCACAGTCAACCATGAACATACTCTACTCTGATGAATACTATGGACCGCCATCACAGCAACAAGCACCACTCAGTGAGAGCTTAGTCTATGTCAGGCATTGTCCTAAAATCTTTGGGGGGGTGAACATGTCTAACGCTCATAGAAACATATGAAGTAAAGTACTGTTATGATCACCTCATGTTTGGATGGGGAAACAGAAGCACAAAGATGCTGAATAACTTTTCCGGGGGCTCACAGCTAACAAGTAGTAAATTTATGTTTCAAATTAAGTCAGTCCATTTCCAGAATCTCTGCTTTCTACCATTATACAAGATTACCTTTGTAAGAACAATTTTTAAAAAAAATGTTCCCACTAAGATTCATTCAAGTTTCTGCGTAGATTTGAAAAACCTCCACACAAGTCATTCAGAAAGATAAGTCTATGCAGACAGTCTATCTGTAATGTAACCACATAAAAGACTTCCAGGAAAATTTGAGCTCATTAAGGAAAGTGCTTGTGATATCTGCCAAGAAGCCAGATGCAGCCCTTGGAGGAAGAACATCTCCCGGAACTCTTCATTCACACCTTCAGGTGGGTGCTGACCAAGAAAACATGGAGGAGGGATGGCCTGTGCATCATGAGAGGATCCAAAGGCAAAATGAATGATGAGTTTAGTAAAGAACCATTGAATCTTTAGTAATAAATGATCGTTAGCAAAACCCAAACTATAGTACTAAAATAAGCTCTATAAAGTTACACATTATAGTTCTGGGACTATTTGCATAATTAAATAAGCTAAACCTTTCCTAATCCCCTTTTCATGTTCAGCTTTCAGTATAGGTCCCATTCCCCTTCCCCTCACCCTCAAATCCTCCAAAGAATGCTAGCGAAAAATCAGGCAATCAAAACAAGCAGCTTTTGATTTTCTGGAACTCTACCATTTGGAAAATGAACCAGAATTGCATGATAGATAGTCGTCTGGGATTTTAAGAAATAGGAGTTTGATTTCAGTAAGAAATACCTTTACAAAGAAATTGAAAATAGGGAAAACAGCAGTACTGTTTTTTCTCTTTTCCGCCCTGAAAATCAATAGCGAACATGGGAACCCTAAGTCAGGTTTGAATCTACATAGAGTTCATTATTTGATTTACAAATTCCTACTAGGCTCAACTTAATTGAATTTAGGAGATAAAATCACTGGAGCTGAGAAGATTTACTACTGCATTCTAGCTGGGCACTAGGAGTCTTTGGATTATTCAAGAATCAGGAAACTGGCACCCTGTGTGTTGCTTCTGTTAAGCTTGCTGAAATGTGACCTCACTGGGTGGAGATGATGAAGCGGAAGCTAGGTAGGGAGTAAGCAAGAAGGTAAGTCCAGTGATGTGGGAGAGTTTGCATTTGTTTGGGGATCTCTCTCCTACCTCCATCACCCATATTCAACATCTAGTCGAATCTTCCAATTTAAAGAATACCAACAAATTCCTGTAAGATTAAATAGAAAGATCCAAGTAAATCTCTTGTGAAGAATACTTTCCTTTCAGTTAAAAAATATCAAGACTGGATTACTTAAGAGTGTTCATTGATAAAACCAAGTGATAATATGTGGTTGATAAAACTGAATTAGTATTTCTAAATTCACTGAGATAGTATGCCAACAGCTAAATGAAAAATCTACTAAAGAAAAACAGACAATGTATTTGAAAATTAAAAGCCAAAAAAGTGATTTATTTTCCAGCATCTGGAAAAACCAATGCTATTGATAGATTTCTAATCAACTTTTTCCTGTAAGTTTCATTTTTTTCTGTATTTCATCCTAGTTTGTTCTACTCATAAAATTGAAATATAAATAAATTTAACATTTCATTTTCATTTTGATGTAAAAAATAACAGAATAAAAATTATAATATTGTCTGGAAAGTGTGTGTGTGTATATATATTTTTTGAAATATAAAAATAGGTTTTCTACAACTTGTTCACAGCTTTCAACTTTAAAATCTGGAATACTGGAAGGAAAATCCAGCAGATACTATATATATGCTTCATAAGATGATAGTCAAGAACAGCAGAGGATTTTGAAACCCAACTTATTGAATGTCATGATTAATCTTAGGGCATTTTTAATAGAGAGAATTCATAAATATATACCTTGTCCCTCTTATTTATTTATTTATTTTTAATAAACATGTTATGATTTTTTTAAAAATTTATTTATTTATTCATAGAAGCTGGGGTGTAGGCCAGAGGTGTGGGGCGGTGAGAAGATTCACCAGAGACAGAGTGGGGCATAGAACTGGCAGATTGACTGAAGTACAATGCTGAGGGGAGCAGCAAGCAAGGCAAGAGAGGTCTGCTGCGCCATGTGGGAATCTCCCTGGCTGGGTAGTTTAACTCAAGCTGCAGTAGCTCTGGCTAGCTTCATGGTGCTGTGCTTAACCTGTTGTGCCACCAGGGAGGCCCTGTCCCTATAATTTATAATCCTGACAAAAGCTTCCTTTGTAGCTTCCCCATCCCTCTGTTCTCAAAGACCTTGCACAGGAGCTCCCAGGAGGCATTATGCAACTGCAGGTGATACTGTGTTTGCACTGAGTGCCTCTCAAGGTGCAGCCAGATGTCATCTCTTCCAGGAAGCCCTTCTTTGACTTTATTCCCCTCCCCCTTTGACCAATTAGCTGTCATTCCCTGGCATAGTCTATCCTTTGTGACTTAGTATGTTTGCATCTTACCTCTCTTATCTTAAAAATCTCCTTAAGTTAAGAAAGAACTACATCAAATACATTTAAAATTTTCTACAATAGCTATGACAGAATCTGCCCCATACTAAATGCTGAATAAGCACCTGTTAATTTAATGAATGCAAATATTAATGAGGTTTGATGGCCCCGATTACATATGAAATAACACTTGATTAAATAGGGCCATTAGGTTTTCCTTCTGTCTTTCCTTTATATCTGTGCCAGTATAATAAACACTAGCTACCTATGACTGCCTACATGTAAATTAATTAAAATTAAAAAGTCAGGGCCGCCCAGGTGGCGCAGCGGTTAAGCACTGCGCTGTGGAGCTGTCGGCAGCGGCAGCAGAGAGCGAGTTCGACGCCCAGCCGGGGAGAATCCCACATGGCGCGCAGACCTCTCCTGACTTGCCCGCTGCTCCCCTCAGCAGTGTATTTCTGATCTGCCTGTTCTGCTCCCCACTCCGTCTCTGGTGAACCCTCTCGCCGCCCCATGCCTCTGGCCTGTACCCCAGCTTGTATGTATAAATATAAAAAAAAAATTAAAAAGTCAATTGTTCAGTTGCAACAACCACATTTCACGATTCAACAGGCATAGGTGCTCAGAGGCTACTATCCTCCACAGTACAGATTAGAGAACATTTCCATCACAGAGAGTTACATGGCACAGCACCACTCTATAGAGAACTCAAAGTGATCCTATTAAAAATAAAGTAGATTGTTCAATACCCAGCTCACAAACCTCCAATGACTTTTCAGTTCGCTCAAGAGCAAAAGCATAAACCCTTATCATGACCTTAGATGAAATACCTTTTTCCTCTCTCCCATGTCTTACCATATCACCTACTACTCTGTCCTACTATCTCCTATTTCCACTGCTCCCCATTGCATGGTAAATCACCAGTCTCAAACATTTTACATTAGGAAAAGTCTGTAATGTTCAATCCAACATTTGGAGTTTGTTTTTTTTAAATCACTATAAGACTGTGGGAGCTGGAACTTTATATGATTTTTATTTTATTTAGTGTGACTGTATATATCAGTCTTAAGTATCTACAATGTATTACATTTGGAATATGGGAAAAATCAGCTGACTGTTTTAAGAAAAATGTTGAGCTGGGACTCATTACTTGTCTAACCCAGTTAAGAGTGTGACTGTCTTTTCAGAAGGAGCACAGTGCCTGGAACAGCAAAGGTCTTCAAATGCCAGCTGAGCGGATGTGAATGAATCACTGGAATGAAGTTATTCATTACTCCAGTAAGTAAGGAACTTATCACTTAATAACATCTGAAATAGAAGAGAGACAGTGTGCTTTATATTTTTCATTCAATCTATCTCTTGTTCGCAACACTCTGAATTTAAAAAAGTAAACAGGGAAGCATTCCCAAGACAAAAAGGACTTAAAAATTCCAAAGGCATTTTCTTTTGTGAAAAATATATGATAGGAAAAAATATGCCCTAGCTTGGAAATACTAATTGTAGTCACATCCCTTCTTTTACAAAAAATGGTCTAAAAATGCATGTGTGATAGAAGACTATAATTCACCCAGATTTGAATAGATTATTTTAAGATGAACTCAATCGTGAAAAATTAATATTGCTTGGTATAAAGGAAAATCCTAGAAGTTATATGCACTCTTTATTAATGAACACTTCCATCAAATTATCACTTTCAACATGGAACTAACTGTACACTTGACTTTACATACTGAAACAAGTCTTTTTCCCCCTTCAGTTAAATACTACTGTCCACTCTACAGTAAAATAAAGCCCATGAAACAGTATCAAGAAAGCAAGGTAGTAGTTTTTATCCTCTATCAGGTCAATTCCTGCTTTTCTGTATGAACAAATTAAGATGGTCTGAAATTACCTTTCTATTTCTTAAGGCTCTCTGTTTTTAGAATCCCAGAATCCTGTTTACCTTTCAGGTGCACTAAAATCACATAAATTACAATTTAACACTTTTTTCTTCACTGTCTGATTTGCACAATGTTTATGCTTTCTTTTAAACAAATGAATAAAAACAATAGTAACAACAGAAATAATAAAAACAGCACTTGATACTGTTCTGTTTTTGATTAGCTAATGTAATCTTCACAGCCTTTCTCTGAGGAAGATATTGCCATTAGCCCTGTGATAAAGGGGATGAGACACCAAAAGGTGGAGAAGACCTGGGTGGGAAAAGCACCAAGTAATTGGATCCACCCCAGACTGTCTGTCTCTACAGCCCTTTCCCTTCACCACCGTCAATGCCATGTCTCCAGAAGTCAGTAAACGGCATTTGTTAGTAGTACTACTCTTTTCAAAAGAAGCAGCAAACAATTAACTACTCATATAGTTATCAATGAACTGTCATTTGTGACAACAAGGATAGACCTAGAGGGGCTTGTGCTAAATGAGATGAATCAGAAGAAAGACAAAAGTGGGTGCTGTCACTTATATGTGACATATGGAGAAACAAAACAAAGGGACAGATAAAGCCAAACCAGTAACAAACCCTAGAAATATGACTGTAGAAATGATGATACCAAGAGGAGAACGGGGCGGGGGACAGCCTGATAGGAAGGGGGCACAATGGACTATGGTGGAGGACTGTGGGTGAATTGGTGGTGGGTGGGATGAGGTAAAAACTGGAAGGTATGATCCTATACCTTTAGATCATATACAGTGTTGTAAACCAACAGTGCCTCAATAAAAAAAATACTATTCGAAGAAAATAAGGCCAGGGTTACAGTGTTTTAAAATCGCACCTATTCCCCCTTCTGTTTAGCAAAATATATTTACAGCTTTGCTCTAAAAACAAAAGCCCGATAATCCATGCTCCTCCCCAATCCATACTGGTGCTATCCCTCTTTACCCTCCATCTTACTTCTCTATAAACATGAAATTTTATTATATTTTCAAATGGATTCATTCTATTATTCTTTAGGGTTTAAATTCTAATCCTTCTGGCTTAATGTATATCTAACATAATCCTACTTATCATTGACTGAGTTAATACATAAACACTATACTCAGTGATGGCTCAGGGTTTTTATGCAAGGGATTAATGGGAGCAACATCTCCTACTGCTCGCGCCTGACAGCACAGCATCTTCGTGTTGCATTGCTACCTCAATCACTAGACTAGACACAAAGGCAAACATATGAATCCCTCTTACAGGCCAAAATTGCCACTGCGCTTCATGAAACTGAACGTACTCAGGGCAAACACTGGCTAAACTGTTTCTGTACATATTTTAACATTTGTCTTGATAACCAAGTAGATCAAATTTAAGCTTCCAAATATTTAACTCAATTCTCACTTTGGATTGCTTTTTATATCACTGTCCTATATTGTGAATTTACTTTTTAAAATCTGACAGGGAATAAAAAGAGCAGGTGTTGGATTTAAAGAGATTTTTACTAATCAATAAGCACCTAATTAAATAATAAGGACAACATAAGAGCCCTCCACTCAATAACTTGACAGAATCACAAAAATTCTTCTTAATATGGTAACTTAGAGAGGTTTCAAGGACTACCAAAGATATTCCTCTGTATCCTTACACATCTTCAGCAACTAGTCCACATACCTACAAAGTATAAACAAAGGGTGTGTGTGTGTGTGTGTGTGTGTGTGTGCATGTGTGCGTGCATGTATGTACATATATATGCATAGGTATACCCCCTCCAGATCATACAGATAATTATGAAAAAAGTTTTATCTAAAATTATCAAGTTATAATTTGGCTGAAATTATCCAGTTATTACTTGGAACAAAAGGATAAAGAAAGTCCTTCCACAGCTAGTGAAGATGGCTGGTCGTGTGAGGCGGTGGGTGCTCTTTGGTTGTTCCCACCGTTTCCCTCAGATCTTTGTGGTTACTGTTCATAAGACTGAAAAGGTACAATAGCCTCCCCCCATGGCACTATTGCTGTCTGTCATCTTTTCCTTGAATCTGTTAAAATACAGTGATT